>JAJLYT010000012.1:195027-215456 GCA_030571755.1 Saccharomycopsis olivae (nom. inval.) | reverse complement strand
CACCCGTCGCCGCTGGTCGCCACCCGTCGCCGCTACTCACCCTCGGTCTGAAAATCCTCAAACTCGTCGTCCTCCTCTAACGCCTGCACCTCCTTGTCAGCCTTGACCTCGTCAACGGCGCCTGCCGCCGCGGTAACCGCTGCTTCCTTCGCCATCCTGGCCCGCCTCGCCACTCGTTTTCCCAAATCACCCACTTCAGGAGTCACGTGACAAGTGGCGCATTCGTCTGGCTGGAAGTGGCTGGGTATGTGGCGGTGCGCGTGGCGCGGGCGTGGCGGTGCAGGTGGCTGTGCGTGGCTGGGCCAGGCCGGACGGCTGGGTGTGCGCGGTCACCATCGATTGGCCGCCGCGGTTTGTTTACACTATGGCGGGTTTGACAGGCTTTGGGGGTGGTAATAGCATGCGTGTGAAGGTATTCTGTCTACTTGGTAGCATTTGGCACCCCCAGTTATCCGACTACGGAGCTTAAATGCTAAGAGACAGACGGAGTTCGACAATATTGGCACGGGTTACGTTTTAACAGTTAATCTTATTAATTATAGTTTGCCGAGATTCGGACAATAACACTTAGTTTTATACTCAAATATGGATCTAGACCCCTATAATTTTTTAAAATTATATCTAAACCATTTCCGATATAATACCGAGAAGTACAGCCGCACAATAACTCTTGTACTAATCTATTGATTGGCTAATAACTAATTAACTAAAATTCGCAGACCGATAAATGTTTATGGCCAAGGGCTTAATGTGGCACTTGTTTGTTTCTTTTTTTATTGTATCATTTCCGATCAAGGAATATGTTATGGCTTGTTTGTTTGTTAATGATTAATTATCATTAATAATTCGTACGGCATACTATTAGAAATCATTTTGAATATCGTACAGTATAGTGGGGTCAAAAGAGGGGCATATGTTTGTAGTTACAGCTAATTATTGGCGTTCAGGTTAGTGTGCGAAAACTTTTCCGAGGATTAGCAGGGTGATGATATCATTAATTGTTTTGAGCGGGGTTCGAAGTTGAAGTAAAAAAAAAAAAAACTTCAAGTACCGAAAAGCTTTCAGACAAATGAGTACCGTAGCTAAATATCCCAGTAGAAAATTGTAACAATCTTCACAGATATCACTGCTAAATGATATTTTAGATATTAGAACAAAGACGCTATTTGATTTGAGATGTTAAGAATCGCCTTGTTATGCTTGAATCAAATTATTAATAAGGCACAGCCGCATGTTATTAAGCTGAGTTTATGATTATCGGAGTTATTGGCCACCATGCATATCCGGTGGGGAATTTATACCCCGCTCATCCCGATGGTGGGTTGTTTTATGCCCCGCTTGCCATGCATAGTTCAATTTGTAATACACGGAATGGGATGTATATAAAAGACCCTAGTAGTACCTAATAATTTTTAAATTTTTTTTTAATAATTATTTAATTATTATCAAATTATAATGTTCACAGTTAGAAATTTGAGTAAAAAACAGCTTCTTTCAAGCGCATCTGTCAGATGTTTCTCTAATTTACCATTGAGCGTTCCAATAACTTTACCTACTGGTGAGACTTACGAGCAACCAACTGGTTTATTTATTAATAATGAGTTTGTTCGCTCTAGACAGGGAAAGACCTTTGAGGTTATTAACCCTTCTACTGAAGAAGAAATCACTCACATCTATGAGGCTAGAGAAGATGATGTTGACATTGCTGTTGATGCTGCTAGTAAGGCTTTCAATTCTGATTGGAAGACTTCTGATCCAATTGAGAGAGCTATTGTTCTTGGAAAATTAGCTGATTTAATTGAAAAACATGCTGATACTTTAAGTGCAATTGAATCTCTTGATAATGGTAAAACTCTTGCTAATGCAAAGATCGATGTTGGTTTAGTTAGTAAATACATTAGATCATGCGCTGGTTTCGCTGATAAGATTTATGGTAGAATTATTGAAACTGGTGATTCTCATTTTTCATATTCTAGAAGAGAACCACTTGGTGTTTGTGGTCAAATTATTCCATGGAATTTCCCATTATTAATGTGGTCATGGAAGATTGGTCCAGCTTTAGCTACTGGTAATACTGTTGTATTAAAACCAGCTGAAGCTACTCCATTATCTGCTCTTTATGCATCTCAATTAGTTAAAGAAGCTGGAATTCCAGCTGGTGTTGTTAATATCGTACCAGGTTTTGGTAAAATTGTTGGTGAAAAAATCTCTAGACATCCAAAGATTAAGAAGATTGCATTCACTGGTTCTACTGCTACTGGAAGACACATTATGAAGGCTGCTGCTGAATCTAACTTAAAGAAGGTTACTCTTGAACTTGGAGGTAAATCACCAAATATTGTTTTTGATGATTGTGATGTTCAACAAACTGTTCAAAACTTAGTTAATGGTATCTACTTTAACTCAGGTGAAGTTTGTTGTGCTGGTTCAAGAATTTACATTCAAGAAGGTATCTATGAGACTATCTTAGCTGAATTCAAAAAGGCTGCTGATGGTATTAAGGTTGGTAACCCATTCGATGCTGGTAACTTCCAAGGTGCTCAAACTTCTCAAATGCAATTAGAAAAGATCTTACAATATGTTGAAGTTGGTAAAGAGGAAGGTGCTCGTCTTATTGCTGGTGGTAAGCGTGAAGGTGAAAAGGGTTACTTTGTTAGACCAACTATCTTTGCTGATGTTAAAGAAGATATGAGAATTGTTAAGGAAGAAATCTTTGGACCTGTTGTTACTGTCTCTAAATTTAAGACTGTTGATGAAGTAGTAGACATGGCTAATGATTCTGAGTATGGATTAGGTGGTGGTATTCACACTAATGATTTTAACAAGGCCATTGACGTCGCTCACAGAGTCAACTCCGGTACTATCTGGATCAACACTTACAATGACTTCCACCAATCTGTTCCATTCGGTGGTTTCGGTCAATCTGGTATTGGCAGAGAAATGGGAGCTGATGCATTAGACAACTATACTCAAGTTAAAGCCGTAAGAGCTAAGATTACAAAGAAAAATTAACATACATAGAATTTAATCAAATAATCAAATATATTATATCATCATATACCTGTAAAAGCAATTCCATAGTTATACAGTAAACAACAACAACAACAAAAGAAAGAGAGAAAAGAAATTATACTTTTTCGAAATTTACTCAGAAGATTCATGTTTCTTCTTCTTTTTATCCTTCTTTTCCTTCTTTTCTTTCTTCTCCTTTTTCTCTTTCTTTGCAGGAGTAGCTGGTTTGGCCTTAAGATCGTCCTCGACTTGAGTGTAAGGATCAACAGGACTTTCAACTAAATAGTGGTGAGATAATCCAGACATGTCAACATCATCACCCTCAGCCTTAAGAGCGGCATAACGTTCCTTCTCATCGTTATAACGTTCCATTTGCTTATCATAAGCAGCACGCCATTTAGCCTTTTCAACATCACTTAAAGCCTTCCATCTATCAGAAACTTCTTTAGTAGCTTCAGGTTGAGGTAAAAATGGTAAACCTAATTTAGCTCTTCTATCTTTAAGAACTTGACGACAATAACTACTAAAAGCGAGATAAACAGTTATTGGTTTCTTTGGTGCATTTGGATCAATAACTCTTTTCTTTTTAGCAGGAGTCTCAGACTTGACTTCTTCTTCAGTTTCAGCTTTTGGCTCTTCAGTTTCAAATGGTTCATCTAATGAATCACTAGCACGCTTAACTCCTTTAGTTGCACTTGAAAGAGTCTTAAAGGCATCTGCAAGTTCTTTAGAAATCTCAGAACTTCCACTTGACTTTGTATGGTTGAAAAATTCAACAGTTGCACTAGCCGCGTCATTGGCTGCTTTAGAAAGCTCAAAAAGTGCTGAGACAAGCTATTATTGTTAGTATTCTTAAATAATCTCGTATTGTCTTGAAGCTGTAGCGATACCAACACCAGACGCGTCAACATGTGGTCCGCCCTACCAATAAACAACACCATAACAAATAAACAAGACAATTAGTTAAAAATAACAAAAAACAATAATAAAAGCTAATATATGAAATATTCTCTAACTTTTATATTGGTTACCGTTTTTATCTGCTTTATATGGTTATATCCCTACTCACACTGTCCTTGGAGGCTTTAAGCTCGGTACTCATTACGCGTTACTCTGTTCTGGCTCTAGGCGTAGATAAGTTGGTACAAAAAGTCAACCAGTTTTTATTCTTGCTAAGGGGGGGGGGCCTCTAGAGCCAGAACGGAATGCCCCCTAAGTGGGCGGCCGCCGGGTAAGCGCGTCTCAGGGGAGTAGGCTAGCGGTACGGGGACCGTAGGGTGTAGGCGGGAGCGGACGGGCGGTTGGGTGTGCTTAGTGTGCTTTTTACGAGTTAAAGTGTGGTAGCCACAGTGGGCAGCTGACAACAGGGAGCTGATAAGGGTGAGTGCGAGATATGCGAGATAAGGGCGGGGTGTCAACCAGCCAGCCAGCCAGCAGAGCCCGCTGGGGTGAGTCGGCTGGCTCAGCCCGCGTAGAAAAAAGATGGTACTGTGAGTGAACCAGATTGACATATTTTAGTAGCATGACATTCCGACCTCAGCAACCTCGGAATTGGGTGAAAAACGTACAATTATATAGATATTGTCACGAGACTTCCATACTCGGAAGTTAATATGTCCCAAACCAGCCACCCTCGGTACTTTAATAGGGAGGTTCCCCCCGAAAGAAGGATTGGGGTATTTATATCGTAGTAGTTGCTCCTAGTTTCATTTAAGCTGGCTTTTATAAAATCTATTTTAAAAAGATAAAAAAAAAACAAGTAAATAAATAAATTAAAAGTAAAATAAAAACTTAAATAATTATGGGAGGTCCAATTGACTCAAATTCTAAAGGATATTCTCAAATTAATAATGCTCCTGTTTATAAGCATATTGATAATATCTATACTGATAGATTAAGACAATTTATGGAAGGTGGTCAATATTCTCAATTTAATTTACCAGGATTTTATGATAGAGAAAGAATTGATCATCATAAAGATGAAAATAATCTTAGTAAAGGTTATATTGATTATAAATTTTATTCTGTTCCTGATCTTAAGCGCCCATTATTCCGTGAGCTCATCCCTACATTAACGGATGATGATTGGACACCTACGTCAAAAAATACTAGATTTGGACCATCATGGTCTACTCATTGGATGAAGGTTAATATTAAAGTACCAGATTCATGGGTTGATGAAGAAGTTGTTATATTAAACTGGGACTGTGACAACGAGGGATTGGTGTATACTCTCAAGGGTGAGCCTTTACAAGCGTTTACCGGTGGATTTGAGAGATCTGAATTTATCTTACCTAAGGCTTGGTACAAGGATGGTAAGGACTTTTCTTTCTACATTGAGATGTCATGTAACGGTATGTTTGGTAATGGACCTGGCACAATTGACCCACCAGACCCTAACCGTACGTTCAACTTGCATCGTGCGGACTTGGTTCTTCCAAACTTGGACGCTCAAAAGTTACACATTGATTTTTGGGAAATTGGAGACTCTGCTAGGGAAATGCCTGGTGATTCATGGCAGAAACATAAGGCCAGAGCTGTTGCTAACGAGATTATGAATGCCTTTGACCCACAGAATCCAGATGAGTCTATTAAAAAGTGTCAAGAAATCGCTGCTACATATGTTGGTGATAAGAGATACAGTGCTTCAGTATATGATAACACTGACATTGAAAAAGTTGAAGTTCTTGGTGTTGGTAACTGTCATATTGACACTGCATGGTTATGGCCGTTTGCTGAGACTAAGCGTAAGGTTATGAGATCATGGACTACACAAGTTGACTTAATAAACAGATACCCTGAGTACGTTTTTGTTGCATCACAAGCTCAACAGTTTAGATGGTTAAAACATGACTCCCCAATTGCCTTTGGTAAGGTTAAAGAAAAGGTTGAAGAAGGTAGATTCATTCCAATTGGTGGTTCATGGGTTGAGAATGATACTAATATGCCAAGTGGTGAATCATTAGGTCGTCAATTCTTAAAAGGTCAATTATTCTTTAAGCATAACTTTGACTTTTATTCAGATACTTTCTGGTTACCTGATACTTTTGGATATTCATCACAAGTTCCTCAATTCTGTAGATTATCTAATATGGATCGTTTCCTTACTCAAAAGTTATCGTGGAACAATATCAACTCTTTCCCATTGACCACTTTCAACTGGTGTGCCATTGATGGCTCGCAAGTGTTGACCCACATGCCTCCAGACAATACTTATACTGCTGATGCTAACTGGGGGGATGTTAAGAGATCTTTGACACAACACAAGAACATGGCTTACGACCAAAAGGGGCTTCTCTTGTACGGTCGTGGTGATGGTGGTGGTGGTCCACTTCCAGAACAAATTGAAAAGTTGAGAAGATGCAGAGGTATTAGTGATACCGTTGGTCAATTACCAAAGGTTCATATTGGTAATACTGTTAAGGATTTCTTTGATTTAGTTCTCAAGAATACCGATGATGGTGCCAAGTTACCAGCCTGGAATGGTGAACTCTACTTTGAATTCCATCGTGGTACATACACTACCCAAGCCAAGATGAAGAAGTTTGTCAGATGGTCAGAATTCAACTTGAGAGATCTTGAATACTTTGCTACTATTGCTTCATTGTTCAAGAAATCCTACAAGTATCCAAAGGATGAGCTTAATGCTTTCTGGGAAGACTTGTTGTTATGTCAGTTTCATGATGTTTTACCAGGTTCTTGTATTGAGATGGTTTATGACGACGCTAAGCCAATGCTTTCCAAGGTTATCCATAAGTCTCATGACTTAATCTTAAAGACATTGAAGGATCTCGGAATTGAGGACTTGGTCTGTGATGCATCTCAAAAGAAGATTAGACAAGACAGTATCATCAATGTCAGTGACCTCGTTCATGGTGAGTTCAATGTTTTGAACACTTTCCCATGGAAGAGATCTGAGGTTGTCAGAATTCCAAAGGTTACCAGCATGATTGATGATAACACCACTAACGTATACTCCAACTCCAAGGTTAGTAAGTACGTTCAAGAGGGCTTAAAACATGATTATGTCTATGTCAAGAGTGACGAAGGAAATGATAACTTGATGTCTCCATTCACATCCAAGATTAAGTATCCATCTAGTATCTCAGAAACTACTGACTTTTATGTCTTGGAGAACTCCAAGCTTAAGGTCTCTATTGACAAGAAAACTGGTGTTATCCAATCCCTCTATGATTTGGAACACAAGAAGGAAGTTCTCGATATTAAGAGTGGAACCAACACTACTGGTGCCAACCAGTTTGTCATGTTGAATGATACTCCATTAGGATGGCAAGCTTGGGACACTGAGTTGTTCTCCCTTGAGAAGATTACTCCTTTGACAGCCACTTCTGTTACCAAATATGAAGCAGGACCATTGAAATCATCTATTAAAGTGGTTATTGATATTCCAAAGACCAAATTCACTGATAAAGCTTCTAAAATTATCTCTATCATTTCTCTTGCGGGTATTGATAGTTTCTCTGACTTGAGTTTTGTTGAAGTTGAGAATAAGATTGTCTGGTACGAGAACTGCAAGTTCTTAAAGGTTGAATTCCCTGTTGATATTCATAATGAGTACGCTAGTTATGAGACCCAATTTGGTATTACCAAACGTCCAACTCACTACAATACTACCTGGGATGTTGCTAAGTTTGAAGTATGTCATCACAAGTTTGCCGACTATTCTGAGTTTGGTTACGGTGTATCTGTTATCAACGACTCCAAGTACGGATTCTCTACCCACGGAAACCTTATGAGATTGTCATTACTCAGAGCTCCAAAGCAACCAGATGGACACGCAGACATGGACACTCATTTCATTAAGTACGCTATCTACCCACACAAGGGCCAATTGAGCGCGGATACTGTGAAATTGGGATACCAAATCAACAACAAGTTGATGCACAACACACTCGAGGCCGACGCTGTCGGCAGTGCCAAGTGCTACGACCTCAACCCAGTAGTAGACGGCTGTGGAAACAAGGACGTGGAGTTGGTTGAGCGCGGGTTCAGTACTCTGTTGGTGGTTAGCAAGGTCAGCGAATTCACTGAGAACTTCTTAGACTTTATCACTGTCAAGGGTGACGAGAATGTTATCTTGTCAAACATCAAACGTTACGAGAACGACGAAGATGTCTTTATCAACTACGCGCCAGACGTATTGAAGGACGACGCCATGTTGCTTAAACAGCGCATGGCGCACCTGGCTGCGCTCGTCGGTGAGGGCAAGGCCGCGAAGAAGGCCGTCAGCGCAGCTATCGCTGGGTCCAAGTCCGTCGTCTTGAGAGCCTACGAGTCCTTGGGCGGTAAGTCAAACACCACTATCTACATTAAAAAGTTATTACCACTTGTCAAGGCTACTAAGGTTAATAACTTGGAGGAGGATCTCGAGGAATTGACTATTGCTGAGAGCAGCGACAAGTTATACTACACTGTCGACATTAGCTTGAGGGCCTTTGAGATTGCAGGATACAGATTGGAGTTCCTGACTGAATAGGGCAATAAAAAAATAAGTTTTTTTTAAAAAGGAAAAAAAATACGATTATTTAGGAAAATAAAAAGGAATAAATGTTTGATTTTAAGTTAGGTTAGGTACGTAGAAGGGCTGTGGGGGGCCTACTTCGTTTATATGCGTATATGTCGTTTATATCGTTCATATTCCGCGTGAACGATATCAAACGAGGTACCTCGGATTGATGCGAAATTTGTACAAAAAACGCGCTAAATCCTGGTTAGATTGACAGTTGGCACAACATTTCAACATTTTGTCAGCCAATTGAATTATAAGAATGTCATCAGTTTCTCATACTACTAAAAAGCAAGATCAAGAATTCTCTAAATCTCTCCATAATGATTCTGTTAAGACAACAGGATTAGGAGCATGGATTCAAAAGGATAGAACCGCTCAAGAAGTAGCCTTAGAGGGTTATTTTAGACACTGGGATGGTAAGACTGATAAGGAAGCTGAAGAGAGACGTCTTGCTGATTATAAGACTGGTACTAATAACTACTATAATCTTGTTACTGATTTTTATGAGTATGGATGGGGTACATCTTTTCATTTTTCAACCTATTATAAAGGTGAACCATTCAGACAAGCAACTGCTAGACATGAACATTATCTCGCTAATAAGATTGGTATTACTGAAAATATGACCGTTCTTGATGTCGGTTGTGGAGTTGGTGGACCATCTAGAGAGATCCAGAGATTTACTGGTTGTAAAATTATTGGCTTAAACAACAATGATTACCAAATTGAAAGAGCTAACAAGTACGCACATGATAACAAATTATCTGATAAGTTATCTTATGTTAAGGGAGATTTCATGAAGATGGAATTCCCAGAGAACTCTTTTGATGCTGTTTACGCTATTGAGGCTACTGTACATGCTCCAAAGTTAGAAGGTGTCTATGGTGAGATCTTTAAAGTCTTAAAGGCTGGTGGAACTTTTGGTGTTTACGAGTGGGTAATGACTGATGCTTATGATGAGAACAATGCTGAGCACCGTAAGATTGCTTACGAGATTGAAATCGGTGACGGTATTCCAAAGATGTACAAGAGACAAGTAGCCGAAGACGCGCTCAAGGCCGTTGGATTTGATATTGTCTATGAAAAAGACTTGGCTGATCCAAATGCGGAGGTTCCATGGTTTTACCCATTAACTGGTGAATGGAAATATATTCAAACTATTAATGATATTATGACTTTCTGCAGAACTTCTAATATTGGTAGAAAGATTACTACATTCTCTTTAGGTGTTTTAGAGACTGTTGGTATCGTTCCTAAGGGTTCTACTAAGGTTACTGATGCTTTAGAGAACGCTGCGGTTGGTTTGGTTGCTGGTGGTAAGCAGGGATTATTCACCCCAATGATGTTGTACATTGCTAAGAAACCTGAATAATTTAAGTATACTAAATATTAAATATTCTCGCACCCCATATTTTACTTCTCTTTTTTTTTGTTCACCAACAGTTGTAGACCTTTTTTCTTTTTCGCTGTTTTTCCATTTTCGGATTTTACCAATTTCCGCTCGGGAGTATATAGGTAGGGGGAAACCTGCAGAAGCTTCTTTTTCGGAATTAGTAAGCATTTTTCCCAAAAAGAAACTTTGGTTTAAAAGCTAGAGATTGCTAGTTTTGCGGTTGTTGTACGAGTTTGCCACCTAGAATATACACGCGATGAGTGAACCAGTAGCGAAGAGAAATATGGGGCAAATACAGCCTATTCAGAATAAACGTCAAGAGATTGATAAGAAGATAACTAAGCCTGGACGGAAGCCTACAAATAGTGAACCTAAGAATAAAAGAACTGCACAAAATAGGGCAGCCCAAAGGGCATTCAGAGAGCGTAAGGAGCGCAAGTTGAAAGATCTTGAAGACAAGGTGGCTGAATTAGAGAATGAGAGAAAAGTTGCTAGTACTGAAGCTCAATTCCTTAGGATGCAAGTAGATATGTTAAGTAATGAGCTTTTCAAATATAAAGGTTCTAAATTTAATGCTGGATCTTTAAAACTTGATAAAAATGGAATTAAGCAAGACAATGATTCAAGTGAAAGTAATACTCCAACATCAGGTAAACAAACATTTGAATTTCCTTGGGGTAATATTAAGAATAATTTCCCAATGACCAAAAACTCAATTAGTTATAGTGAAAGTTCAACTTCTGCTAAAGGTGATAACTCATTGTCTCCTGATTCTGATATTGCTTCATCACTGGATTCACCATCAGATTCTAATAAACTTGAGAAGAAAGATAGTGATTTTGATGAACAGGTATTTTGTAACAATCTTAATATGGCTTGCGGAACTAAGGAAAATCCTGTTCCTAAATATCCAGTACAAGTTAAACTCAATTTAGATAAAATGAATGGAATGAAGGCTGAAACTGTTAAAGTAGGTGATGCTGTACAGCGAACTACTACTTCACAGAGTGATATATCTGACTCACAAGATTTTTTAAATATACTCAATACCGAAATATCATTCGACCCTAATGTTGCGTTTGATTTCCCTAGTACTTCTAAGTTAGATGATTTTGATTTCATGAAGGATTCTTCAGTTACTGGTGGTTACAGAGATAGTTCAGATAAGAGAGAATTAGAATTATTTGGTGATTCATTAGATCTTAATTTTGATCCTATTGCAAATTTGACTACAGAAGATATAAATTTAGATGAGTTTGATGTTAATAAGAGTGATGCTTACAGCAAGTCTAGTAACGCTATTTCGCCTGCTACTAATGACACCCCATTTTCTACCGCAGGTTCATCCATGTCTAAGTATATTGTTTCACCTGGTGACTCTCCTGAGTTCCTTGTTAACAATGGTACTCCACTGAATGCTACTACACCATTATCCATGAGTAAAGAAGAACTTAGAAATACATTATTTAAAGAATTGAGTGAGAATGCTGTTGTTCCTGCTAAGGAAGAAAAGATGATTAAGTGCAGTGAAATTTGGGACCGTGTTACTTCACATCCTAAATACAGCGAATTGGACATTGATGGTTTGTGCAGTGAGTTGAGGGCAAAGGCACTGTGCAGTGATAGAGGAGCACTTGTAAAGGCCGAAGATGTTGATAAAATTCTTCCATAGAAGATTTTTATTTTGTAAATGTATATGAATTTTATAATGTGTTAAATTTCTTGTAACTCATTTCATTTGTAAATTCATTTACTTCCATTTAATCGTTAATTCCCCGTTCCTATTTATAAATCTGACCTTAGAGCCAACCATCTTATAAACAACAAACAAAATAGCAGCGTTTATAATGGTTCTCTTTAAAAGGTCTTTAACATAATACCATACCTTAAGTATTGCGTTAGACTTGAATCCGCTCTTTAGCCACGCCCATAGTTTGTTGAAGAACGTCGCTATGGCGCTCTCTTTAACGGCAACAGATATACTGTCTTGCTCCAAGTAGCCCAAACTAGGTAAATTTCTAATCAGGAACCTGCTATGATTTTCATTATAGTTCTTGAAGATATATGACTTACTATTATAAGGTAATTGAGTAACATTCCTAGTACCTGATCTAGAAACTGGATATCTATAAACAGATGTACTAACACTTTGAACATCATCCTTAATATCTTGATTATTTGACTCAATATTATCATTCAGTTTAAGAAATTTGATCTCTTGATGTAAACTTTCAATAGCCCATTTAATTTCCTTCTTTAAAGAGACAATCTCTTCACTATTATTAATGGATTTATCATAGAGTTCTTGTAATAAAGTATTGTTATTATTAGTACTTCCATAACTCTTATTATGTTTATGGGTTTTAAAATTACTTGATAATGATATTTCTTGATATAACATAGAATTATAATCAGTTCTTTCAAAATCTGTTGGAGTAAACATATCCCCATCAGACATGTCCACACTAAACCTATTACCACTATTATTTCCAGCTGGGAAAGAGCTGATTTTCTCAGGTCTATCTTCAAGTTCAATCTTTATATCCTTAATTTGATCCCACAAATACTCTAACTCTAGGAGTAGCTCCCTTGCTTCATGTGTGCCCGTAGCATAAGTTCTCATAGTCTCAATCAACTTGGAGATATACTGTCTCTTAGCCTCGGCAGTAGATAGCCCCTGTTGCCGCTTCCACGCATCCCATTTCTTCTTTGCACTTTCATCAGCCACTGAGTTCCCCATAGGCCGGGCGATGATACCCTCAACGTCGCCCTCGGTTGCCTGTTTATATAGCCCATATAGAGCAGTACGGTGCTCCAACGGCGGTCTGGGTAACGCAAGGTAGTTCAGTCGTGACGAAAGTGACTGTATAATAGTAATAGCCTTGTCAAATACGCGATCTGTCTGATTAGTACCCGGTCCATTCGCTCACGTTGCGAGACACTTACCCACTGAGTCGGTCATTGCTGGCTGGCCCCGCACCGCGCGCCCGCGCAATGTAATATCAACATCCCTATCATCTACACGTGATGCTACAATATTATTAAATAAATATCTATTAGAGTCAGAAGTGAAGAAATTAAGGATAAATAGTAAGAGGAGAAGTGAAGATTAAGGTGGGGTGCGCAGGGGGTGGGCTTAGAGGACGCCGTTAATGTTGTGGGCTAAGCCGGTGACCAAAGGCGCACCTAAGGAGGTGATCTGGTCAAAGTTCAAGAACGGGATATCGACAGAGGCTGTTGCGTGGAGGTTTGCGCCTACGGTTCCGAGGGGCCCAAAGGCTCCTGCGGTTCCAATGGCGCCGGCCGTGGCGAGCACGCCGCCTGTTGAGACCGCGATGCCGCCTGTAGCGTCAACAGTGGCTATGAGGGTTCCTAGTGGAGCAGTAGCGACCATTCCTGTTCCAGCAATTTCATAGGTGGCCTTGATGCTTTGAGTTCCAGCGTCAATGCCGCCTGTAGCGAACATTGTGCCTGCTGCCGGCCCAAGGGCGCCGGTGAAGGTCGCGCCGGCGCCGGCAGTGGCAGTAGGGCCAGTAACGACGTTCTTGTGTTGAATAGAAGTGGTGCCAACAGATTCGGCGGCATAAGACGAGACGGAGTCGCCTTCTGAGTCGCTGGATGCACCGTCTGAGTCGCTGGATGCACCGTCTGAGTCGCTGGATGCACCGTCTGAGTCGCTGGATGCACTACCTGAGGACGCACCATCTGAGGATGAGGCGCCTGCAGAACCCACTGACTCGGTTTCAGAAGAGTGGTAGCTGGCGGTGGTGGAGACGGCGCCACTGTCAGAATCTGTAGAGCTGTTTTCAGAGCTATCGCTGGCAGAGCTGCCAGAGGAGCCAGAGCTGCCAGAGGAGCCAGAGCTGCCAGAGGAGCTGGAGCTGCCAGAGGAGCCAGAGCTGCCAGAGGAGCTGGAGCTGCCAGAGGAGCCGGAGCTGCCAGAAGATTCAGATGGACCGGATCCAGAGCCAGTGGACTCAGAGCCAGATGAACCAGCCGACACAGAACTGCCAGAGGATTCAGAACTGCTGGACTCGGCGGATCCAGAAGACCCAGAACTGCCAGAAGAGCCTTCTCCAGAGCTTGCTGCACTTGCGGTGCAGGCAGAGCAGCCTGCGGGGGCCTCGAGGGTCTTGCCGCTGCTGAGGGCCTGTTGGACCGAGTTTATGTCGTAGCCGTACAGCTGGAGTGCTGGGATGATTATAGCAGCCTCTGCGAGAAGAATCTTCTCGGCAGATGGCAGGTCGGCACAGCCAGCTGGAGTGCTGGTTGGTGAGAGCTCGGTGGTGACCCGCGATGGCGTGGGCTCGACCAGTATAGATCCCACTTTGGAAGCAGCAAAGAGCAAGACGATTGGAAGATATGAAGGTATCATTATAGAGAGATTATAGCAGCTAAGGTAGTTGTTAGTGTGATTGTAATGATAAAAAGATTCATCATTGGAGGTCTTCCTGGGACTTTATATACACTCTGACAGGCTGCGCATGTTGATACTACGTTCCACCAGTTACTGCAGTGAGAAGCCATAATTTACTTCTGGGGCTCCATTCCCAGCAGTTCAAAAGTATCCAACGGTTTCAGTACATAATAGGTGGACTAAAATCTATCAATTATGTAGCAATTGCGGTTAAAATCGTACTCTTAATGCCCTAGACCGTTTATTTTTGCCTGCATTGCATGGAACTAACAATACGCGGGAACCTCCAAGATCTAAAAGCGGATTTTGGCAGTTTAGGAAATGCAGTAAATAGGGGAAAACCTTACATATAATATTTCGTAGATAACTCCTAATCTGTAATTCAAACTATCCATGTATTAGTGATGTATAAGATCAAGTCTCAGATTGCGTACCAGCGCAGCACTCATGTACGATGCAGCCCTTTGACACGAGAGATGTGTTTGATGACTAGAAACAGACACAATTCAGCCCAACAGGGATATTTCAGTTGACTATTTTCAGCCGCACACCAAGTCTAAAATTTTCTGGGATCTATCCGTGGAGTTTCAATAGACACCAAGTGTGTTCGTATCTAGCTGCCGTCCTTCCATTTACGAATCTCACTGAAAGATGACGTTTCAGCGTCCATTTCAGGCGTTGCGCGATGCAACACTAGTAATCGTTAGACTGTTTGGTCCTGGTGCTTGACACCCGTGTGTTTCACAGATGCTCTAGTCGGTGTGTCTCGCGGCCTCGTACCGAACATGTCGGGGCAACTGACGCAGATGCGCTGCGCACCGCTGAAAAAACACAGACCAGACCGGCCAGGCCCTCATCCCCTCTGATGGACCCGGCCATCAGTGATTTGTTTGCGCGATACAAGGTCGCTTCTGAGGCCAAGTTCGACGTCCGTGTCGGTGCTAGCGAACTCGATGGGTGTGGCCTCGGCTTGATCATTGAGAACGCATCTCAATTGGCTGCTCTCGATGTGGTGCTTCAAGTCGACGGGAAGCGCACTATAACTTTAGATAACTTTCGTACCTATTCTGCTTCTGAGACTGACAAAGAAGTATTGGAAAAGTTTAATAAGAATGTTAAGGGTGATATCAAACATCCTACAAGTCTTATCGGTCCTTTGATGAGACTTGCCATGACAGACTATCTCAGAGAGTCTAATATCTTAGAGACAATTCTAATAGCACTTACGTCTATCTATAACTATTTTGATCTTTTTGTTGATGATAAAGATTTGAGACCATTTAATGAATGGTATCCTTATATGAAAATACTACTCGATACTCCCATCTCTACCTTTGATAATACATTGTGTTTTAAAGACAATGTTACTGTTGACCATCCAGACGCAGACGACTTTGATTTACTTTACCATTTCAGCAAGTTATATCCTAGAGGTAAGATATCTTCAGCATGTCACAGAGCACTAATGAATCGATATGCCAATTATGATGATTATATAGCTACTATAAGTGAAACTCTAGCTATCGAGGATATTTCTCTTATTAAGGAAAAGATTTTGCCAATCAAACAATTTCACCAATGTTTCTCAATTGTATCTTCTAGATGTTTAGAGCTACCTAAAATGAACTCAAGGGAAGAGATGGTATCAGAATTGGCATTAGTTCCAATCATTGACTTTGCGAACCATAGTAACTCTCAGAAGAATGCGTTCTTTGACATAAACATTGAGAGTGGTGATTCGGTATTAAAGCTACTGAAACCAATTGACAACGGTGAGCTCTTCATTACATACGATCCGCACGACTACGCGATCAACTTTATATGCCAGTACGGTTTTATCCCAAGATCAACCATCCTCGATGTCTGGGAATTCCAGTTACCGGGCTTTGAACTTCTCTGTAAATGGTTCAAAGTCATGCCTACTTTCCAAGTGGTTTTCCACTATGACACTCTGGGACAAGTGGCTGTTGATTATGTGGACCTCTCCAACCGCGAACATACTACGTTTGACGACTTACTCGTCTTGTCGCACCCTGGAACCTCCAAACTCGCCTACGATGCTGACTGTTTCAGCAAGTATCACTCCGCAGAGGATGCCACTCAGTTGGGGTTTCTGTCGGTGGAGGAACTTGGCCTGTTCTTGAACTACTCAGACCGAGACTGGGTCGCCGTGGGGTCCCAGGACGGATTCTACGTCGATTCTGGTGGCCAGAAAGTGTATCCGCAATCTATTAATGAGCTAAAGTCAGCTATAGATTATGAAAAGAAGGACGGATTGGCATCTTTTAGAGAAATTTTACTGGACTTCATCACTCAGCGCTTACAAGAATTAAACTCATTTACTGCATTATCTCAGGAACTGTATGAAAATATACCTGACTTATTACCATCAATAATTAAACTAGAGTCAGATATTTTATCATGCTTATTTGATAATTTAAACAATGATGAATTATTTGATATTCCAAAAGATGATGAATATGATGTTTCTTGGAAATCTATAAGAATGAATCCATTATTATCAAATAATTATCAAGATATAACCTTATCATTTGAAGATTTAAAAATATAAAATTAATAATTATAATTAGAAAAAAAAAAATTCATAAAATGGCATTATATTCCAAGACAAATTCTTTAGTTACTCTTTGCCACAGTTGTGGATCAAAAAATGTATATAAACCTCTTTCTGCTAAAGGACTTTCTTGAATTGGTTCAACATCTTTAACTTTAGCTAACCAAACTTTTAAAACTTTATGAAATCTCCAATTTCTTTCACGTAATTCTCTTGCAGCTAATTCTTGTAAAATATCTTTTGGTTTAGAATAGAAAATAAAAAATAAAGTATCTTCTGGATAATTTCCAATTCTATTCTCAGCTGGTTGTAAATGAATCTGTTTAAATTTTATTTTATTAAGTTCTCTAACAGATTCAGGTAATTTATAAGCTGGTTCAACATCTTTAATTGATGTCTCAACCCATGGTGATTGAAATGTTGGTAATAATTGTTCATTAGAATCTTCTAAATTTAAACCTGACATAAGTAAATCTGTTCCAATTGCTAATTTTGAAATACCTTGATTTGACATTCTAAGTAATGGTAAAAGACCTTTTAAACCAAATCTATCAATATCTGTTACTTCATCCTCACTCTTACTAGTATCAACACCATTTCCTATTGGTTGAGGATTCACTTTTTGTAATCCAGGTGGTAAAAATGCCACCGGTGACCCATTATCCGCTGTAACTCCTTGTTCTTTTATATCATTTGGTTTCATATTACCGTTAGTCGTTGAACCATTTATATTAGAAGCAATAGTTGGTGTCTGTCCAAAATTACCAAAATTACCAAAATTACCAAAATTCCCACTGTTTGCCATATTTCCGGCGCCTCCCCAATTTGTCGCTTATCGTTAGTATATTTTATTAATCCTCAGTTAAGTCGTGGATCACTTACCCATAGCACAATATTCAGGGCCTGTCTATGGTCCACGAACAACACCAAAACCTATAATTACCCGGTGGATATTGCTAAGCGCGCGTCGCAAATTTTTAGCTGTGATGGGGATGCGATGGGGACGGTACAGCCAGTACAGTAATGAGCAGCAGGTATCTCCCTAACATTGTGATAACAGGTACTCCTGGATGCGGGAAGACAAGCCACGCGAGCATATTGAGTCAGCAGATTCCAGAGCTTACGCATATCAACATTAGTGAATATGCTAAGGAGCACGACTGTTTTGATGGGTTCGACAAGATCAGAAACTCTGCCATCGTTGACGAGGACAAGCTTTTAGATAGTCTCGAGCCGGCGTTATTGAAGGGTGGTTTATTGTTGGACTGGCACGTCTGTGAAGTCTTCCCTGAGAGATTAATAGATCTTGTTATCGTTTTACGTTGCGACAACTCTACATTATTTGATAGACTTACAAAGAGAGGTTACAAAGACAATAAAATTCAAGAGAATTTAGATGTTGAGATTATGGATGTTTTAATTGAAGAAGCTCGTGATAATTATAAATCAGAAATTGTAATTGAATTACAAAGTAATAATGCTGATGAAATTGATGAGAATATTTCTAGAATTAATCAATGGTTTAATATGTGGAAAAATGATCATACTGAAGGTGTATCAAATGAACTTGAACCACAAAGTGGTGATGATAGCGATGAAGATTAATAAGAGTTAAAATTTTAAAAATATTATAAAGAGTAAAAATTACAAAAATTTATTATATTACAATTATTGATATTGTATATTTCACTGCTCCATATCTACATCATCCTCACCTTCCTCTCCAGCCTCATCTTCATCCTCATCATCTTCTTGTTCTTTTTGATCATCAATCTCGATTAAATGTTCACTAGTTTCTTTATTATATTTTCTAGCAATTCTTGAAGCTAATCCTTTATTCTTTGCTTGTTCACGAGCATATTTTTGAAGATCTTTTAATGGTTCTCTAAAAGTCTTTCTTATAGTTTTATTTGAAAATGCATCCCATATTTTAAGTGGGCCACTAACACCACCAGCGACAAGATGACCGGCAACTTCAATGTCTCCAGCAAATGACGTTGATAAAACATTTCCAACACCTAAATCTCTTGATAATATCATACTTGGTTTAGCTGTATTAGAAGAAATTTCCTCTACTGGAACTTTCCATAATTTAACAACTTTATCTCCCATAGCACTTGTAACTAACATACCAGGAATGTAATTATTAACATCTAATGAAGAAATACCTGAGTCATGGGCCTGGAGTTTCCACAATGGCTTACTAGAACCTCTAGTGTCAAACCCGTAAATAGCACCAGAATCAGTACCAGCATATACAATGTGACTGTTTGACTTATCACCCCATCTGACGTTCTCGACCTCCTCACCCTGATTAACATCCCAGTACTTGGCAATACTCTCACTGTCAGCGACTCTAACATCTGAGATGGCTACTCTGCTGTCGTAACCTCCACTCAACAAGATTGAGTCAGCCTCTGAGCTGTTTGGTTGCCATTGAATCGAGCTCACTGATTTTCCACCGTGAATGGTATTAAAACTACGAACCGCTTCCTCACATCTTGACAAATCCCATAATTTTATAGTAGAGTCAGCAGAAGATGATGCTAAAATCGCACGACGATATTTGTTGTGACTAAGTGATAACACAGCATCTGTGTGACGATCTAACACATGTTGAGCCTTCTTCTTCTTCTTTTTAGATTTTTTAGATTTATCATTATTCTTACCAAGAATAGCAACAGGGAATGCAGCATCAACAATATCTAAATTCCATATCTCAATCAGTGGATCAAAAGTACCAACAGCTGCAAAACTACCAACATTACTATCATCATTAGCACCATTAGGAGCAAAATTTATCCATTCAGCACATAATGGAAATGCAGGTAACATAACATCATGATGAACATACATATTACTTTCTCTATAGAAACCTCTCTTAACATCAGGGTCAGCATCATCACCTTCTTCCTCCTCCGCACCTTCTGGAGCACCAGCACCATCATCATAAACATAAATATCTAAAAATGAAACTTCATCCTCTGTACGACCAGCTAAAATTAAATTATCTGTAGGATATATTTGTAACTCTTTTCTGTCCTCGTCCTCGTCCTCCCCATCCTTTGGTAACGTCAAGTATGGGTCCTCACCCTCAGCATCAGTAACAAAACGCGCAGCAGATGAGAGTCCAGGAATGAACCCAACACGCTCACCGTCCTCTTCCTTCTCCTCGTTGTCCTCGTCGTAGTGCTCAAAATCGTACTCCTTAAGGTCGTCATCGATCTCCTCTTGCGATTGTAACTTAGACTCCTTCTTAGCCTCCACCAACTCCTGCTTAGCGTCGCTAAGATTCAAACGAGAAAGCTCATTGATACGCTCAAGCTCCGCATCATCAAGCTCATATGTTTGCGGAAATTCTGAGGCAAATCCTCGTGGAACCCATCCAGTAGCTGAAATCATCCCAGAAGCTACACACCGTACTACGGAAAATTTTCAACTCAAAAAATTTTTTTTTTTTTTTTTCCTAAGAGATGGCATCGGGCGTCTGGCACCGCCCGCT
>JAJLYT010000012.1:67979-194927 GCA_030571755.1 Saccharomycopsis olivae (nom. inval.) | reverse complement strand
ACATTGCACTCTTTCTGCTAAGGAGGTCTAAAGAGCACCGTGATAGTACGTGAGCACACACATTTTATTACGTTTATTACTGGACATTATTGGATATTAATTTAGTGTCTGACAGCGAAACAACTCTGAGCTATACTCTGAATAGCACTCCCCGCGCAAAAAAACAAAGAAGGCATGGCTGAAGGCAGCGACACTTACACGTCCATTGGGAGAGGAGGCGGAGGAAATATCTTCAAGACCAAAGCTGACAAGTCACCCAAGCTAGTTCCAGTAGCATCAGAGGGGCACGAGATACCGTCAGATCAGAAAAAGTTTGCAATTTCAAGAGGTGGTTATGGTAATATTAGGGATAATAAGCCTGCTAGTCTGTCCGCTAACTTATCACCTATAGCTAATGAAGAGAGCGAGCTCAGACCGCTCAGCTCTGTCAAAAGTATCGGCAGAGGGGGGTTCGGAAACCAAATCAAAAACATCAAGTCCCACGAGTCAAAAAACGGCGACAGCAAGCACTCGGTTATGTCCAAGTTCAAGAGTATCTTCAAATAGGCGCGCGCCCGCTGCGCCATGAGCAATCACCTATGTCCGTTATATATATATATATATATATATAAGCATATCAATATACTCAGAAATCGAGTACCAATAGGCCAGAGACCGCCTCTAGATGGTTAGCGTCTAGCTCGGACTCTTCTATTCCGAGTTCTTTGTTTTTTGATATTCTGTTTTCATTGGCCCTTAGGATTGCTTCAGTAGTAAATATCTTTAAATATTCATTTAATAAATCAACCGTGTTTTTCGATATGCGAACCTTGTTCTCTCTCTTTTCGTTCTCAAAGACCGCGGTATTCAATATCCGCGCGATGGTCTGGTTCTTGAACGCCTGGTGGTCGCCTTCGCTCATAGCGTCAGTACGCGAATCAGATCGCGAACTTCACCACTATACTCTACCCTACACACACACACTATCGGCGCACTACACTGATATAGTTATACTAATGTTTGTTTGTTTTATATATATATATACATGCAATAAAATACTTATTTTCCTTGAGCCAACTTTCTCTTCATAGCTCTCTGCTCCTTTCTTCTCTTTCTGAGCTTGTGGTTCTTCATCTTGGTTCTTCTCTTTCTCATCACTGAGTCCACTAACATGCCCTCTGGCGCAGCGCCGGCCGCTGGCATCATCGCAGGATAAGCGCTGTATGGAGGTGGAGCCGCCAGACTCATCGCGACAGCATCTCTACTAACGCTGCCTGTAGACAAAAACCGAACTCCTGCGCGCGGAATAGCAAGGGGGAGCCTCAATAGCGTTCTCAACATCTGCCGCTCCGTCGTCTCAAAATTTTCGGTTTTCAATGGACGCGGTTGCGGGCCCTGGCGCGGTGTTGGTGAAAGTTGGGCTATTAGTGGTGCGGAGGGAGGCGGCAGGATGAGTGCGAAGACGCTAGAGCAGTTATCGCTTGACTTTTCAAAGTACCAGAATGGTGAGTATTTGGTTATTACTTGTTTTTAGCTGTGCGTGGGTTTACTAACATGAATTTTTCGCAGATCTCAACGGTTTGATGCAGGCCCGTCAGAAGCTTGAGACTCAGTATCAGGAGAACAAGATTGTTCTTGACGAGTTTACTCTGACTAAGGATGATAAGAAAGAGCCTCCAAAGATATATAAACAGACAGGTTCAGTATTATTACCGGTTTCTTTTGAGGAAAGTGAGACCAATGTTACTAAGAGAATCGAGTATATCAGTGGAGAGATTAAGAGAGTAGAAGAAAAGATTAAGGCAACAAATGGGAACTTACAAAAGAAGAGAGATGAATTAATTGCACTTAGAACTAGTCAAACTACTAGTGCCTAAATATTATATACAGTTTATTTTTAGCCTCTTGATAATTGACTTTTAATTAAGTTAATAAGAGAGAATCCATTAAATATGAACCATTCTTGAATATCAGCAATAGTTTTATTTACTGTATTATAAATATTCAATTGTTCATCAATAAATTTAAAAGTTCTTGAAAAATCTTTACTTTGATCATCTAACATAAAAAGTTCTGCTTTTATAAACATTGCAGCAACTTTGAATCTCTTTTCATACCAATCAAATTCATGAGCTTTATCACCAGCGTAGAATAATAAATCATCTGCTAACTTACTTAGACCGTTAATAGATTCTGGAACATTAGTAGGAAGCACTAAAGTTGAAAGTAGCAACTTTAGATTATCATGAAGCTTACTGTTGTACTCTTCGCCGCTTGATAATAAGCTTATATTGTACTCAATTCTCTTATGGAATAAATATCTCAATCTGTCGGCCTCATTGTCAAGCTTCTTGAACTCGTCGCTCTTTACATCCTCCTGTAGCTTGAGTCTGGTGTGCTCCAAGTAGTAGCTGGAAAGCTCGCTGGCGTGGTTGTCGTTAAACGCGACGTCCAAGTTCTTCACAGCATTGCTATCAAACTTCTTTGCCTTGACAAAGTCCCTAATTGCTGAATCAACAGAAAGCTTGCTAATACCGTACTGCTTCACATAGCTCTTAACAGAGATACCCAAGATATCGTCCTTCACATTCTTTGCCTGTTCGCCATTCAAGTGCTCGTAAGAGTGATACGGTCTCGCCAATCTTGGATACGCCGCCCGTGGCACCGCTGGGACTCTAACAGCTCTTCTCATCATGGTCGCGCCTAATCACCCCATTCCCAGGGTGCGGGTTGGTTTTTTTCTACTGTCTGAAGCACCCGTCCAGCTGGAGCGTAGGTACGGAAGATGGAAGAAAAAAATATACGCACCGGACGGACCCCCAACGGAGCAGAGTTAGTGTAGTACCAAATGTGGCGTTCTCAGCTACTATGGTGTCGAAATATGGCTACGGCTAAGAGTATAAGACTGGGTAACTCTTTAGCACTGCAAACAGACTCAGAATCACTAATAAAATATCTTAAATCTTTGAATAAGTCTAGCTTAGATGAGCATCTACTAAGCGCCGGTCTCAACGAGCGCTTAGATCATATAACAAGACAAGAAATCATGCAAAAACCTGAAGATGTAATAAATCTTATGAACTGTATTAGGGGTATTGACCAGGGACTTATAGCTAAAATTGGTGAACAGCTATCTAACGACCCAATCAAGCATTCATTGTACTCACTATACACTGAAAAATCGCATACCAGTCCCCTTGTGTTTGATGTATTATTAAATAAGTTAATGGTTAACAAATCCAACAGGGCTAAGTTGGTTCGTGCTTACTTATCCCGGCTTTCTGGTATGCAGATAGCGAGGGTTCGTGCTCAGTTGACTGAGTACTTCAGTAACCAGTATGCTAAGTACATGAAGATCTATAATAATAAGGAAATCGTATATGATAAGTTACTAAGTAACTTTGAAAGAGACAATTTCTATTGTCGGTTCTATAATAGAACTACTATTAATATGGATCCTAAATTTATGAATGAGTTATTGAAAGATTTGTCACCATTAGATTACTCTGATCTCTTTATACAGATTTTAAATTGTAATATGAGTTTAAATGTTAGCGGATTTGATGATAGATTTAGATATTTTATAAAATATTTATTAAATGGATCTAACAATGAAAATTCTGAACTAATAGCTAGTTTTAACTGGAAACATAAGCTAAAAGCACTTCAGTTCGTGGATGATGGAACTCCAGTTTCTGAGTTTTTAATCCAAAACCAAGATAGATTGACCAGTTTGTATAATGACTCAAAATTATTCAATCTTTATCCTACTACATTATATCCTAAAATTATACATAGACACTCAAAGGACAAGGACTCTTTGGTTAATAATGTGACAATGAAACTTATCAGTTTGGTTAGCGACGAGGCTGCTTTAAAGGGCAATCAGTCGTTTATAAAAGCATTGAATGAATTATCCGTTGACAGAGATAGAAAGCTCAGGACTATTATTGGTTTCTTACTACGCAAATTTGATAAGAAATTTAAGGCTACGGGGGAAAATGGAGTGACTGACTCAAAGCTTTTGACCAAGCTTTTGTGTGCTGTCATGAGCTATTCCATCAACCATATTGGGCCTGAATCTGTGATATCAGTATTAAATCGTGTGGTTCAGTATAACGATCTGGTTTCTGGTAAAAATAGTAAGAAGTCTCCTAAAATCAATACCAATCAAATTATCTTATTATTGATTACTTCTTTTAGAAAGAAAGGAATGTTAGATGAGTCACTTAAACTTGTAAATTATTTAATTGAGCTCAATGTTGAGAATCAAAATTACCAGAAAAAGAATTTCAGATATAAATCAGTTACAGCTAAGGATCTTATTACAGAATTCCTTGTTATTTTAAAGGATAATTATAGTGATTTAAAGATATTTTTAAGTTACTATATAGAATTTTGCACTAACCAGAATGACATTTTGCAGTATTTAAAAGAAAATGATAAGAGCAGGGCAGTGACCACTGAAGAATTGTTACGATTTCATTTAACAAATAACAAGCTTGATGAGTTCAATAACTTGAGATCATCTTTCTATATATTAAATCAGCTTGGATTGATTAGATTAGCGTATGAGGATGGGAACATTGATGTTATTAATTTTGCAGACTCTCAACAATTTGAATTCTATCAAAGCAATTTGTTAAGGGCCAACTTAAGACCTGAGTTGAGAAACAGTTTGCTTACACTTGAGTCTCTCAGTATCTGCTATTCTGCAGTGTTTAACTATTTAAAGACTAACGATCTCATGAGTGAAAGTGTGCTATCACGATTATATCAGAGATATATTGACTTGGTAGTTGAAATACAAAAATCTTCTGACATTTATGGTGATCATCCTTTCTCTGAGTATAAGATAAATGATGCAGTAACCACTCAATTTGTTAGTGCAGCTTTGCAATTAGGAGATAATGTCGATTTGGCTGATGAGTTTCTTCTGAGATTCTTGAGTGAGGTAAAGTTCCAAAAGAAGAATATCTCAATGCCAATTTTTGAGAAGATTATATACTTACACTCTATGAGGTTTTTCAGCAACAAAAAAGGTGACAGAGATTACTACCAGGGTAAAGTTATCAAATGGATTAACGTTATGAATGAGTCGTTTGACTATCCTCTAGCGTTTTGGAGTAAAATGTCAATGATTTTGCTCAGTTCCAACTCTCCAGAAGACGGATACAAGTGGTTCATGGAGCTCACTGAGCACGGCAGAGACTACAGCATGCTCAGGCACATCATGTTGATCAACTTGGCCAAGGAGAACAACTGGCCATTGCCAAAATATCTACAAGACTTGCATATCCCGAGCGGTTTCAAGACTATGGACAAGACAAGCTATTTTGATATCACTAAAGAGGACTTGCTAGAATTTGACAACGACTCGTTGGAGAGGAATAGCAAGGAGTTTGAGAGGGCTGGAACTGAACAAACCCTATTCCAGAGAGTCTTTACGCTATTGCCAAAAATGTAAATAGGTACGTGTGTATACAACATGACGATAGATTACGAGCACCCACGTAGCACCTACGAAGACCTACGGGCGCCAGGCGACGCCGCGCGCGAGGACGGGCACGTAACGCACACAGCTACGGCCAACCGACGCTGCCTATAATGTAGGGCATTTAATGAAAGAACAAGACTAGTAGCGAGTCAGATTCTCAAACAAATGCACATTATTTCGATCTGTCTCTGCTGTCCACACGAATTGGATCACGGGGTAACGACGCCAACCGTTCTAAAATTCAGAGTAATTTCTATCTGAAGAAACTCTACAGTTTGCGGATCCCCCCGGCTTATATAGAAAATTCTCAGCCTGTCACATGATCTTTTGAGAGGGGGCGAGGCGGTGGGGCGCTGGGGCTGCTAGTGCGCGGGAGAGGGAGCGGGAAGATGACAGCGGGCTGCCTTTCAGTTAATATTATAGTTTATTTAACATGTCAGAAGAACCAAAGGTAGAGGAGCCAGTGTCAGCTGTTAAGCCATCAGACAATGAGTCAGATGATTCAATTTCTAAGAAAGTATCATTTAATGATAATCATCTTGATGAACCTGAGCAAAAGAGTAATCCACCATCTGATGCTAGTATAGTTAAATCACCATCAATTCTCAAGAAACAAGTTGAGAATCCGCCACCTAGACCGGCACGTCCAATGTCAGCTAAAGATAAAGCTAAAAAGACATTAAAGGAAGCATTTCCAACTATTGATGATAAGTATATTACTGCTGTATTAATTGCAAGTGAATGTGAATTAGATCCAGCTTTCAATGCACTTTTATATATTTCAGATCCTGAATCAAAGATTGAAATTCCTGAACCTAAACAAAGACCAAGAGTTCCACCAAAGAATAATAGAAAGAATTCACAGATGCAAGAGGATGAGATTTTAGCACGTAAATTAGCTAGGGAATTTGATGGACCAACAAGACCTGCACGTCCACCAAAACCACAAAGAGTTGGAAGTGGTGAACCAGATGTTATAAATCAATTTTTAGATGAAGATTTTCCGCAAATTAGAAAACAATTTGAGAAGGGTATTGAAGAGACTCGTCAGAAAGTTGGTAGTTTCTTTAGCGGGTTCACTAAGCAGTTCCAAGAAAACGACAGTGATGATGATGACGACGACGACGGTGCTTACCGTATGCAGCGCAACCGGGCTAATCGTCAAGAGAATCTCGAGCGTGCTACTCGCATGAACACTGTTCGTAACAAGAAGATCAAGGGCGGCGACGAGGACGGCCAGTTGTTTGGTGCGCTCGGCTCGTTGGCCTCGCCGCCAACGTCCGCCAGGAACTCTGCTACTTTCAAACGCGACACCGACGACACCGGACGCGAGTACTCTACGATTACGTTGACTAATAACGATAAGGACTTACCGGGAATTCCATCTACCAACAAAGAGGAAGAGTCTACCGACTTGTATGGTACTCCTAAAGTAGCTAGCAGTAGTACGTTTGATGAGGGTGCGAAGGACGCTTCTTCTCCTGCTAACAAGACAAAGAAGTGGGAACCTCTAGCTGACGTCGCCCCACAGCCAATCACTGATGATGCGTTTCTTGTAACTAGTAGTGACGATGAGGACGAAGATGAGGAGCCTAAACAGACTACTAGTTCAGAGAAAAAGGAATAAATATTGAATTTACCATTTAAAAACACAAGCCTAAAATAAATTGTAGTCATATTTTTTATTACTTAATTAAGGTAGATTAATAGGCATTATTCGATTGGCATGGCACTAATTCTCCTAATAGGCGAACATCCCAGACATAAGGACTTATATATGCATGATAAGCTCATACTAAATACCGATCCATCCATAATACATTCTTAATAAATAAAATTAATTTAATATGGCAACATTCTCAATTTTATTAAAACTATTAGTTTAATTCTTTATATTAAAAGAAAGAAAGAAAGAAAGAAAGAAAAAAAAAATATTTCAAGATAATCATATGCAACTCTTTAACATTATAACAATTGTTCTGACTATTATTAATATATCTAATGCATATATAACAGCAGAGAAAAGATTTACTGAAACTTTAAAGCCAGTACCAACAATATCATTTCCTGTTATTTCTCCGACATTAATTGTTGAGAAAGTAAATGTTAGATCAAATATTAAAGATCCTTCAGGAAATAGAGTTCCTCCATATAAAGTGATTGTCTCAGCTTCTACGCTCTATCCAGATTCATATGCACCAACACAGATTTCTAAGCCAGTTAATGTGGTAGCAACAAGTTCACCAGACAGAATTCAGTTTAACCGCAACAACGAGGCCGCCGATACAAAGCCAAAGTTTAACTTGAACCGTATCAATAGCGTCAAGGCCAACAAAATAGTGCCTGAGTACCGTCTCGCCGACTGATAAGCTAGCTAGCCCGCGTACGCCAGGCTGCGCTGGTCGCAGTTAGCTGGGCTCACATTCTTCTCCTTTCTTCAGTTCTCCTTCTTCTCTCTAGCATCGCCCGTTCTTCTTCAGCGGCATTCTTTCGTAATAATACACATTTGGCTTTGGTTCCACCTTGTAGCCAACAGACAGTGTGCTGCGCGCTATGCCATGTTCGCGGCCGCCGTGCGCGGAGCGACCGCGCGGAAAAACCATAATTGCTGCTATGGGGTAATTGCTTCTACGCAGTACCAGATAGTGCACTCTTACCCTAGTAAGAATATATATGCTAAAGCATTTCCAAAAGGTTAGAATCCATTGAAAACAGCTAAATAAGTTTAATTAACTAACAAAATAGTCGTTTACTAGAAAAATGCACATTGACTACATTCCTATGAGATGGGGGACTGGCGATAACTATTGCTACATTCTTTCTGATGACTCTACTAAAGACTCCTGGGTAATTGACCCAGCAGAGCCTGAAGAAGTTATACCAGTCCTTAAAAGCAAATTCTCCGGTTTAAAGTTCGTTGCTGTGGTCAATACTCATCATCATTACGACCATGCCGGTGGTAATAAGTCTATGCTAAAGTATTTCAGTCAAATATATGATAAAAAATTGCCTTGTTATGGTGGAAAAGATTCTCCTGAAGTATCAATTACTCCTAAACATAAAGATATTATTAAATTAGGTGAAAATATTGAAATTCAAGCACTTCATACTCCTTGTCATACTCAAGATTCAATTTGTTGGTATGTAAAAGATATTAAAACTAATGAAAAAGCTTTATTTTCTGGTGATACAATATTTCATTTGGGAAATGGTAGATTCTTTGAAGGAAATGGTACTCAAATGACAAAAGTTATGTTAGATATTATTCCTAATAATGTTGATAAAGATACAAAAATTTATCCAGGTCATGAATATACTGTTAGTAATTCTAAATTTGCAAAATCTGTTATGCCTACAAGTAAATCTTTATCTAATTATATTGCTAAATTTAAAGGTAAAGAATTTATAACTGGTATGTTTACTCTTCAAGATGAGCTTGATGCTAATCCATTCTTTAGACTTAATGATCCAGAGATTATCGCTGCTACTTCAGGAAAAGGTAAATCTGAATCCGAAATTATGGACATACTACGCTCAATGAAGAACTCTTTTTAATAAATGTGCCCCCTCGCGTCTGTTTGTAGTGTCTTTCATAAATACCAGTATATTGTATACCATCAGTGCGGGTCTATTTGCAAAATTTTACAAAAAAAAAGAACTCCTCATCAGGGGCTCGAACCCTGGACATTTCGGTTCCTTACTTAGTAAAAGCCGAACGCTCTACCGACTGAGCTAATAAGGACGGAGTTGAAATCCACACAACTTCGCAGGTGTAGTTATATTAGGAACCCTTTCTACAAAAAAGTGCTTATTTTTCGTTCAAAATCAGTTTAAAATATTTCTCAACCTTTAAATATTGGTTTTTTTTGTTTTTATGTGGGCTTTGCTGATTTGCATCGGAGAAAATGCAAAATATATTGCTGAGAGCAACATTTATGCTATGATACGGAATATAAGGTTTTTCGTTGTGCACACTCTTGAAAAGTATGAATTAAAATACTGACATAAAACTTATGTTTATTTGGGACTCGTATCTACCCATGTTTTTTACTATTTCTGAATTTTTGTACTCTGATGTCAAATTTCAGTTCAGCTTGGGTATATCCACGGACCTTGACTCCTTGCGTATTTTAAGACTTGAGCAGTTCCTAAACTGAAAATATGATGTTTCATATTATCATGGTACTATTACTTTACCAGTTAAATATTGTTGCCCCTTATTACTTTATTGATATGTTTGTATTAGTTGATCGATAACTATGAGTTTTTACGAGCATTACTTCTAGACTCCAAATTACCAAATATGCTATAGCCGCAGTACTGTTTCTACGAGGGGTCATCTAGACCTGGTCTCAAGATATGCTCTAGACAAATCAATATTTGAAATGATGCATTGACTGCCAAAACAAGTTGTGAGACTCTGATAAAATCCATACGTGTGCCGTATCAGGAAAGATTACTATTAATTTTCTGTACCATGGTTTCAATTTTCTTGGTATTTTTTTTTCCAAGGGAGTCATGTATCAGCTACCGTATTAAAGCAGTGTTATCCAAGACATACCGTTAGTCCCATAAGAAACCGAATATCATTGATTCTAGAATAATTAATTAATTTTTCTTGGTAATAAAGGTGTACTAATTATGCCGTAGCAGTGAGTGTAGCAGATTTTGAGGTTACGGCAATTTAGGTTCGGCATAAATGTCACTTAAGGCTGGGATGCATAATTTGATGTAACAGATGTATTATTATTAACACTAATGGCTAATATTACCATTAATTAGTGTACAAGGCAAATTAAAAACTGGTTTTAGATGAAGATTAATTAGCCATTATTTTTAATTTTGCCCTGCTTTGTTTAATTTTACATGACAGAAAAACGAAAAGGTTTATTTCTATAATACTTATATATCTATCTATAAATTGTTTTAATGAACTTAGGAGACATTTTGATCGAATTGACCAATAACATTACCAGCTGGATTGTAGTTACAAATAACGAAAGTACCCTTGCTACCACATACTGCGTAACCACAACCTAACTTAGTAGTTCCTTTCCAGACCATTTGAGAGTAGTGGAAAGAGTTATGGTTTGAAGGAGAATACTCAGCTTTCTCATCATACCATAACTTAACAGAGTCAGTAGCAAGTTGTGCAAAATCAGTTGCTTGGGCTGATGTCATGTACAAGTTTTCACCCATACCTGAAGCACCAGAGTGAACCATTCCCTTGCTGCACATAGTTTGAGCATAACTATCAGCATGTTGTTGAAGAGTACCAGAGTCCCAAGTTAATGGAGAGGCATTGTCCTTGGCTCTGTCAGAGTTATGAAGATCTAACATTCTTTGTTGGAAAGCAGTAAGACCACCGCTACCGCTGCTACCACTACTAGATGGTTGAGCAGACTGTTGAGAAGATGGCAGAGTTGATGGTTTAGCAGATGGTTGAGCAGATGCTTGGGCAGTTGTTGGGGCAGCCTCAACCTTCTTGTTTTGAACTCCATTAGGAGATACAGTGACAGTAACTCTGACAACGTTATCATTTTGTACTGCGGTTGGAGCTTCTTTTACCACAACAGTCTTGACAACGTGTTTAGTAACATATTCAGCATCAGCTAAGACCATAGCAGCTAATGAAGCAGTGAGAGCGACTGAGGAAAATTTCATATTGTTAATATATTTGGTAATTTAATAAATGAGTGAATGAATAATATTAATAATAATAATAATAATAAAAAAAAAAGAGTATTACATGCTAAAGTTATCCTTAATATATACAGTATCTTGAGTTACACTCATACATGTTGATGCATGGTAGCGTCCGTGCATACATGAACCAATTCCACAGTATTACCGGTATTAAGGGACGTTTTGCCATGCTAGTTTACTGTCTGTGTCAAACATGAGTTAAATTCCCCATAAAAGGAGTTAATAAAACAATCGTAATTATTAATTAGTTTAAGAAACCCTTAATAGGACTTTATTGTTCCTTAATGTTTACCATTAGGGAAAATTCCGTACTAAAGCAAGTAATATAATTGGATCCTTTTACAGTAACCCGTCCGTATTGAAAATATCAGTAGATTTAATAGAAAAAAAAAAACTGAAACGGAGACGGAGACGGTTCAACGTTAATACAGTAAATATGTTATTCGGTCGCAGTTTAATGAGATTTCCAAAGAAATCAATTGTTTCTATTAGATTCAATTCAACATCTTCAAAGGCTTCAGGAATTGCCTCAAAATTTACTGGATTTTTGAACCAAGCTACTTACTGGAGTAAAGTTGTCGCAGAACTTGGTAAACAAGTTTATCTTAAAGAGAAATTAGCTCCACCAAGTTTAAAAGAATTTGAAACTGTTTACAAAGGATTTTATTCTTGTGCTTTAAAATATATTCAAACTCCTCAGTTAGTAACTGAAATTGCTAACCTAAGTTTTGTTACTAAGGAAAATGTTATTAAATATGGTGCCTACGGTATTCAGCTTATTGGATTATTCTCTTTAGGTGAAATTATTGGTCGTCGTAAGGTCTTTGGTTATCCAAATTTTGAAAAACATGAACATTCTCACTAAATTTTAAAAACAATTTAAAAAAAAAGCAAAATTTTGAAGCATTTCTATCATTTTATATATACTGGCTGTTGATAGATTTGGGAGAGAGAATCAATACATATTAAAAAAATGGTTTATATTTTTACAATTTGTAGCTCATTAAAATAAAGATTTTATGTATGTATATATACTGATCTATCAAAGATCACCATTTTCTTTATTTATTTTATCTTTAACAACAATTAATTGTTTAATTAATTTTTCATTACCTGGCAGAAAGGCTAAACCTCTCTCTAAATCACCCTTTGATTCATCTAAGAATCCTAATTCTAAATAGGCAATAGATCTTCTATAAAAATTATCAGGGTTAACGTTCATAGTTTTAATTAAAAGATCTGTGTCTTGAAGTGCTTCAGGGTACTTCCCAAGGATTAAATAAGCATCAGCTCTGTTCATCAAACACATATGAGTCTCAAACAATGAAATTTGAAAAGCTTCCCATTTATTTCTAGTCATTGCAGTTTCAACTCCTTTTGAAAAATGATCAACAGCTTCTTGAAATTTACCAGCTTGTAATGACTTAATTCCTAATTCATGACATTTTTTAATAGATAATGATACATCTTTTGACGGCTCAGGGCCTTTTGGTACATCTCCATCATAAGATATGAGCTGCTGAGCTAAAAAGTTTAATTGATCAACCTGTTCTTTAATATCATTAGAAGTAACACCCTCAGGTAAACTATCGCTACTCTTCTCATCATAAATGACCTTTTTACTGGTCTTGTTGTACTCCACTAATAAGGACATGTTGCCTTTCCGTTCACCAATTCTCGTTTTTTTATCATCGCCTCTCAGAACGGGGGTTTCGCGCCCCGCAAACATAGGCGCGGAGAACAATTGTTCCACACTGTTTGAGCCTATGCGCACTGCGGTAGGCCCAGGGCGCTACCAGTGCAAGCCAGGGTATCATATCGCTATAGCGTCTGGAACCACGAGATAACACCGCCAGAGTGCACGGTCCGGTCTTATAACTACCGCTGCCGCCGGCTCCAGGGTACAGAGCCCCAGGAGGGTCCTCGACAGGCGACACTTCTGCGCACTCGCCGTGGAGGCTAAGCCGAGAATTCTGAGACGTACGGCACATTATGTGTATGAGTACCAATTCGCTTGTCTGTGCGCTTATAGCCTGTTTGGGTGCGTCCTCTGGTAGACAAGTGAGTGGCCCGAGGGGTGCTAGATCTGTGTGAGATTGATAGATCGTTCTGACTTCTTACCTGACTGGTGCTGTGAATTAGAATCACTGAACAGTGGGTCTTCCCTTGTGCCCTCCCATCTGTCTCGAGATTGCAGTGTAAGTATGCGCAAGGCCGCGACATCGCCGTGGTCTCTGTCGCCCATTTTATCTACGGTATTTGCCAGAAAATGGAACTTAATGCATCACAAATGTTTACAACCGTAATATTATGGGTGCGGCGAATATTATGGGGTTTAAGACTCATGACCGAGACAGAATGATTGTGCCATTGGCATCTCCTTTGTGTGCGTACTTTACCGTTGTGCACCGTTTCAAAATTGCCCAACAGAGGTCTGGCGCGCGCATAGCAGTGCTGTCAACGCAGGGCCTGGGACCACGCCACACAGGCCACGCCAGACAATAGCTCATTTGTGTAGAGCTTAGAAATGTCGGTCACTTGTTCATCTTAGCCTCCTCTAAATGTGTCTGTAGCAGCCTGTGAGTGCCGATGCTACGTCCCTGAGAGTAGAATGCACGAGCCCACTACTTGATACAGGATTTCTGGTCACCAAGACATTATGCGGTGTTCCAAGAGTTAGTAAAAGGACCTCATGATGCCAAAGATCATCTAGACCTTGCTGGCACTGCCGGATTCTCTCTAGTCCCTGCCGCGACCGTAGTGCGCCGGTACCCACGGACCCTCTGACGCGCACTCAATGTGCCCATGGCATGCCACCTCTACTGGGGCAGTGCATTGCGTAACTAGCGTGTTTCCGTTGGTAAACCGGATCTTATATAAAGAGGATGTCCTTTGAAGAGATGCAGACAGGTATCCCCAATCGCGCAGAAAGGTCGACACGCTTAGAGGACCGTAAGCTTAACAAAACTAACATATACCAGCCCGCACGGGATCGAACTGGAAACAGTACCAAGCTACAGCTTAGCTTACTGTAATTATTATGAGTAACCCAAGCAATACTTCGGCAAGCACAGTGCGTGTCCCATCACTTCCAGCAGTCCCGCCCATCACTTCCAGCAGGCCGCCCATCAGAAAAATGAGCCAAATACGAGCGCAAATGATATTCCATAGAATTGTCGCTATCTGGAATAGCAGCGTAATGTCTAATGAAAGTTAGAGTTTTAGTGATTTGCTCCATGCTTAGGCGCCCGATCGCTTTGGGCGACAAAATCCCCCTTTGAGCACACCGTTGAATGCTGGCCCTCTGCGCGTTTTACGGCACCAAGGATCGCCTCGGCAGGACGCTCCGGTGAGCTGAATATACCATCTACCTGCCCCAGAGATAAGTCGTCTGCCACTCTCGCTCAAAATTTGCCCTGCATTGTATATACGATCTGATGTTCAGGGTAACTCTGTTCCATTACAGCCACCACAGGGTAATGTTACAGCAGTTATGCAGCGCGATAGTGCGTACTATTGATAGTGTGCGCCAAGTGGTAGGAGCGGGCCCGCTTGGCTGGGCCGTACTAGTGACAGTGGGTACGCTGTAGACAGGCAGCGATGGTTGAGCTTCAATAGCGTGATTACAGTCTTGTTTACATACATTAGCTGATATATATTTATTTTGTCTCATTTTAGCCATTGATAGCCGAAATCAGGTTCGTGAAAGTTTTCCAAATCCGGGCATTATTGTTGCTGTAGGGCCGTTCACTCAAGTAAAAAATGCCGTATGATTCAAAGATAATGAATTAACTTTTGAACCTTGTAATGCGTGATCGATCCTTGAAGTATTGTTTAAAGGAAAACAAAGCCATATCCCATATTTAAGTAAGTAATTATAATTAACTAATTAATTAATTAATATAAAGAATCAAATGATATTGCCTTATCATTAAGACTGGGTCCAAAAAAAGGGCTTATGTAGCGGAGCATGGCGATGCGTAATTAATTAACCTATAGATTACTAATCTTGCTTTAATGATTATTTATTTTTATTTAATTTTCAAATAATTCATTTAATTGAAGATCATTATGAGTGTTCTTTTGCTTTATTAAGCATATCGCCTACTGAATAAGTAATTAGATCACCTTATAGTTGATGTACTGTTACTGCCAGTTAGTGGAGAAAGCGTACTGCATTGAAACAATCTGTCTTGCTGAGATATGCAGAAGATATAAGTAAAGTACGCGCGCGCATTACGTAGTTGGGAACAATACTATGGGTAATTATTACCACAGTACATAAAAATCCTACATTACTGATTCATGTTTATATATAAAACCTGATCCCTTTCCGCCAATATTAAACCTTTCCCCCTTTTTTTTTTTTTTTCATTTTTATTTTTTAATAAAAAATTTCTAATAAGTTTTGAACCTTACAAAATATGATATTCTCTAGTAAGAAGAAACCAACCATACGTCTACATGTAGATCCTCCACCTGTGGGAAGAGGGTACTACACTAATAATGACTTTATTTCTGGAACGGTAGAGATTCAGTCATCTTCTAAAATTATTTTAAAGAATTTAAAAGTAACAGTTTACGGACTTTGTACTTCAATTTGTCCAGATACACTTGGAACGACATCGTTTGAGGTATCTGAGAGACACTACTGTCTTAAACTTGAAGATATTTTAATTGATCAGCTTGATGCGATTACTGAACAAAGTTTAGTTGCTGGTAATCATGTATTTAATTTTAGAGTTCAAATTCCTGGATACGATCTTAAATTACCTTGTGAAGGTACTTGTAAGCTCATGAGCAGTGATATTGAGGAGCCAGGTTTACCACCATCAATGAAGTATCAAGGTTCAAAATCTAAAGTTACCATTCAGTACGGTGTTAGAGCATTCTTAGAAAGAAATTCTAATAAACACTGTCTTATTGATTCTAAGAATATTGACTTTTTACCTTCATCACTCTTTGGCTGCTTCAAGATTACTCACAATCCAAGTTTCCCTGAATCAACTACCAGTGCAGACTTGGCTTACAAGTTTAAGGTTAAGACTAAACTTCCAACAATTTACCACGGTACTGATGACTCCAGTTCTGTTGCAGTATTTTCTCCACAGACTGAATCATCGCGTCATAGTAGCATGCTGAGATACCATCCAAGAACTCCTACAGAGGGAAGATTTCGTGCTTCCCAACAGTCTTCTCCATCTGATTCATTATACATTTTAGAGTCAATTCCATCAACTACATCATCAGCTCAAACTTCCATAAATACATTATCTAATCGTACTGGAACTGTCAAGAGCCTTTTCTCAACTTCAAAAGATACAAGCGTTTTTGAATTTCCTATTAATATTTTATTAAAGTTTCACCAAAGTGTCTATAAAGATTTCGATGAACGTGGTGTACTTAAACACAGAGGATTCCTATCTCAACATATGAGAATTATTCTTACAACTCCAATTGCTCCAGTTGATCTACTAAATATTAATAGCCAAAATCAAGGTAGTAAAGAACCAGTACTTCGTTTTACTATGAGTGATTTATCTGTTAGATTATTTGAGACGACTACATCATTAACTTCTAAAGGAGTAACAACAGAAAGAGAAGAATTTCTGCTTCTTTCATCTAAAAAACTGAATTATGATATTGACCTTTTATCATTTCAAAAGGTAAATCAAGAATGTCGTACTATTTATCAATATGAAATTGATCCAAATTTTTTTAATTGCCTTATAGATACTGAGATACCATCATTCCAATTTTGCAATACTGAAAGAGAATACCAATTAAAAATCTCCGGCGATTTATATTCTCATGGTTGTCAAAACGGCATAAAGTTTAACATTGTGTCGGATGTGGTTGTCTTAGCTTAATTTTTAAAATTTTAAAAATTTTTTTTTTTTCCATCTTTTAATTTATCTTTTAGATCACCTGTTATATTAATTTTTTTTATTAGATCTTTGTTGAGTTTTGCTTGCTTCTTTTTCTCCCTTTCTGGGTGTATATTATAATTATGTTATGCTAGACCAAACCAAGCGTAGGAATGTTGGCGGCGAACCTTGCTGCGGCCCCAATGAATAGCAGCCGAGGAGGGCTTACGGTTACGGCATAGCCGCGGTGCCACAGCCGCCACACTCGATATAATAACATTGACACGGACTACCGCAAGCATTTGACATTATGTTGGGTTACCTAGTCGCCAGATGATGACCCATCTGTTTGGAGAGAAACGGCTATGAGATCTGTAAAACAGCGACTGCATATGTGATAGGCGTATGCGCCCCACCCAATAACATGCACATTCCACTAAGAGTGCTTCATATATTATATTAGGCAAGGATGTACGGCAGCTGATAAGAAAACTGAGAAATAAAATATATATCTCATATTTTTTTGTATCTTATTCCCAGAGTTTGTTACGATTTCAAAAAAAGATAACAGTAAAATTTTAGCTATACAATATGGGTTTGGGGAGCATCTTTAATAATGCCAGTCCTGTTGACATTAGCATAACTGTAAAGACACCACTACAGCGAGTAGGTGATGATGTTTTTACAAATGGAGATAGAATTGTTGGGGAAGTAACTGCAAGTTCTCGAAGAAAATTTTCAATAAAATCTTTAAAAGTTTTATTAGTTGGGAAGTCAACTACTTCTGTTACTTATGTTACAGATTTAAGTGCTAGTAAGAAACTAGAAGATAGTCACATTTTAATAAATAGAGGTAAAGAATTATTCCCAGCAAAACAATTTGAGAATTTACATACAATGACAGCAGGAACTTATAAATTTCCTTTTGAGATTTCAATCCCAAGTGAGAATTTTAACGTCGCCTGTTTAACCCAAGGACTCCACGGTAAAGTTTATAACTCAACAAGTGCAGATTACTCGAATTATAACTTACCACCTTCCTTTGAGCACAAAGGAGCTGTTGGATCAATTAAGATTGAATATGCAGTAAAGGCAATATTAGAACCAGAGGACAGAAACAGTAAGACATCTACGAGTTCATATCCGATTACTTTTATGCCACTATCAGGTCATACAACATTTAATAAATGTCATAATAAGTTACTTCCTGATTCATATTTTGAGAATTATGTTTATTTTAAGTATGATGTTACCAGCGATAATAGTAACTTGGGATTAACATCAGTATTTGAAGGTGGTGCTGGGGTAAACTATTCAGACCATTCAGTATCGACAGTTCCAATAGCTAATGATAAGAGATCTTCATTTGCGAACAGATTCAGATCCAACTCGAATGTTTCTCTCAATAGTTTGAGTTTAAGTGGTCCAAGCACGCCATTATCCCCAGTACACTATTCACATAATCGTCGGAGAAACAGAAGCTCTACGTCTAATATCAAAGCTGACTTCCCATTATCATTGAGTATCGAATTTAATCACACGATATCGATGAACTTTGACTGCAAGGGAGTAATTCAGACGATGACGCCGTTGCATCAAAACTTTGTTCTAAAGTTGAGCACCAATTTGTCACCAGAGGAATTGAGCCAGAAGATTAACGGCACCAACTCTGAGTACAATGAATCATTTACGATCTCTAACTTTCAAGTCAAATTGATCTCTTTGGTTTCAGCTACTGTCGAGCACCTATCACAAGATGAGATAATTAAATACGAGCCAATAGTCCGCGACTCTTTACCGATAAAGTTAGATTTATCACAATTTAAACTGGTAACAGAATACTGCCAAACCAGTTACTTTTACGAGATCCCTAGCGTATTCTACAGGGATTTAATTTCAGAGCCACTTTGCTCATTCTTAGTTTGTAATGCTAAACAAGATTTTCAACTAGCCGTGTCTATGGACATTCTGGCAACTTCTATTTCTCAAAATAGAACCATTAGACTTAATTCTGATGTCGTTCTATTAAATCATTTTTAGAATATACATAATTTTTAATACCCATTAATCTGTCACGTAAATAATTTAAAAAAATAAATAAATAAAATAAGATTAAACAATATCACATGAAAATCCATAAGACATGGTCATGTATAATCTTACAGTTTTGCCGTATGAAAATGCCTTTGATTAACGTAATATTGAGAAAAAATCTGTTGATATTTAGGTGACATTCCGATGCATAACTGCAATGACTGCCCCGATCCAATCTATTTGACATATATGCAAGGCACTAAAAACCGTTGCCGTTCGGTGTCTTTCCATCATGTATCGGCAAGAAAGGTCTCTTTATAAATCGCCTTATTTCCTTGATTTCCTTCCCAGAAGAAAGACATCACAAATAATAATTTAAAAAATGTTGAATTTTCTTGATTCATCATCTATCCAGATAATAGTTAACAGTCCACCGGACAACAGATCATTCTTTACTAATAAGGACGTTATATATGGCCATATTATATTGAAGACCAGACAAAAGCTTAGAATTAAGTCATTAAACGTATTTTTGAACGTGGCATCATCAACTATATTATTAGACAAAAAGGGTTCATTTCTTACCTGTGAGAACAGAAATATTTATACTGAAAATATTGCATTGGTAATTGAGAATACCATTGCGAGCGGATCACATTCCATTCCGTTTAAATTTGAGCTTCCCGGTGACTCGCAGTCTTCTAACATGTTTAATTTACCTCCAAGCATGAAGTTTGTCGAAGATAGTAATAGTACTAAAATTGACTATACAATAGATGCAATTCTCGAGAAACAGAACTCTCGTTCTCCAATGAATACTACTCATATGTTTGAGTTTTTACCAAGTCCACAGTACTGCTCTTATACTTTAACACACAACTCAGCTCTTCCAGAATCATCTACCGAGACAGACTTTGAGTTCAAGTACAACTTGCTCACTAATGGTAAATTTAATAACTCAGTGGCTATGGATCGTCAGAAGAAGATCATGTCTATCCGCAGATTTAGTTCTCGTGAAAAGAAGACAGCAAGCAGACTCAATGCTTTTGATGACCTTAAAAATATATTCTCATTGACTGTTGACTTTTCTCATGCTAAAGTTAACAATAAAAATGAATTCTCCAGAGGTGTTATCAATGTTCCACTGAATTTGAAGGACTCAATGAGTTTATATTTAGTATCTAAGTACTCAGCCGCTGAAATATATTCAAAATTATATAAAAAAGAATATAATCCAACTCAACAATACCCTGAAAGACTTAAAATCAATTCTATTAAAGTTGATTTACTTTCAGTGGCTTCATTCTGTTGTGGAAAGAATATTTTAAAATCTAAAAAATCAAGTTGCTTATTAGGTAAAACCAACTTGAACTTCACAGTTGATCTTCACAATTTTAAACAGATAAAAACTAGAAATGGTAATTTCTATAAATATCAACTCGATCCTGAGTTATTGGATTGCTTTGTTAGAAATGAGATCTGCTCATTCATATCATCTAGTGTTAAAATGGATCACCAATTTCAAGTTCAAATGGATATATCCTCTGAAACTTCCGAAAATAAAGCTTTAGTTCAAATGAACACCGACGTTTTATTAATGAATAACGTCTATGACATCTTTGAGTAATGTCCCATTTTTGCCTTTCACCTTTCACATGTTGTATTTTATTTTCATTCAGCCAAATTAATATTTATTAGCTTACATTCTTTATAAACTTATTTCAATGACACTATCTTAATTTCTCCCGCTGTATTTTCTCGCCCTCTCACGCATAGCGTTAAGCCTCTTGAGTGGGCTTTGGTAAACGAGCACACTTAACGACTCAACCAATAGCCAAACACAATGGGAAGCCATTTTATTGATACCAGCCATGCAAATAAAAACACTAAAATGACCCAAAAGCTTCAGTTATATATGCAGCCAGTAGTCAACTCATCAGTTTCCTTTCAAGTCCATTTTGGGAATCTAGGTTCTCGCCCTTTTTGCCGGATCAAACCCGGAAGATATCTCTTTAAGTTCCGACTTAAATGCTTGAATAACGTCAGATCTACTGGCCACAGCAATAGCCTTTTCACTTTTAATCGGTTTTGCAGCAACATTATGGTATCTGGTTAACTTGACGCAGGAATCATCAAAACTGACGTATTCTCTCAATTCATCATCAGTCATATTTTCAATATTCTTACTGAAATATTCAGGAGACTCAGATAATAATACATCTTCCCTTAAAATCTTATAGTACCACTGCAAAGAAGGACTAGTATAATTACCAGGAATGTAACCATCACGTAACTTAAATCTTTTCAAGAGTTCCACTGAGGTCGCGACCAAGCTGTCTGGAATAGGAACGGGCTGGACAGAGTCAGGAATATTTCTAATATCATCCAAAAATGGCAATTGTATTAAAAAGAATCCCTGAGGAAAATCTTGATCATTGTTATCGAAACCTTCATATTCAGTTGGGATGAGCGCATATATCAATGGATAACTGCCAGTTCTAATGTTACCCCAGACAATCGCAGCTCTACTAAGCTTCCGGCATGATTGAAATAAACAAGAAAATGCTCTGAAACTGTTCAGATAATTTCCTTTAGTATTGACATAAATGAATGGTGATGTCCCCATAGAATTCTGGTACTGAACTGCTTTATTAATATCTCTAAACCCAAGGATCTTTAAGCCACTAGAAGGAGTCTTATCCTCCCTATCAAACGCTTTAATTTTTCCAACTTGTTCAGCAGTTAAACATATAACATCGTCGCCAAACTTATACCCTTTTATGAGATCTTCTTTTGGATTTTCAATAACTCTGGATAGATCAGCAGTACAATACTTTGACCTAGTTAATACAGGAATGGGCTTTTCCGACTTTAAGTAAACTTGAGTAGGTCTTCTAGCATCTGGCTTGGAATATAATGTATAACCCTTAACATCGATTGTCAACCCAGTGCCAATCTCTAGCGGGCAGTTGAAGTACACCCGTTTTATTTCTTTCTGACGACTAACTTTCTTGGAAAGGTCCTTGATCGACATTTCTTTCAATATAGAGCCATAGAAATTATCCTCCTCATTTCCCGCTAATTGATCATTGTTGTTGTTACCGCCCTCCAAGTATAATAGCTCAGAGTAGTCTGTGAGATCAAACGGCTTTCCAGATTTCTTTAATAGAAAGGGGACAATGTTAATATAATTATTATTTAAATCATTAATCAACACTCTCATATTTTTACGCAATTCCTCAGAGTCAGTTGCCTCAGAATTGAAAGGCCTGTCATTGTCAGTGATTAGAAATACTCTCTTGTAGTTATACTTCTTGCTGTTGCGCGCATCAAAGATGAATTCGCTCTTCATTTGTGTCAAGACGTTATTCAAGTACGTTCGCTTAACGTCAAATTCGTCCACGGTACTATAGTCTATCACTGGCACCAAGTCCCTGATATCAGTGTGGTTTTCAGCGCTGGGATCCGTGTCATCCAAGTGGTCCTGGATCTGCTTGCTCATGTCGACACTGATCGGGCCCAACTCAAAGTACTGATAAATGCCCTCTTTGCACCCTTTGGAGGTAGTCTTGCTGTTGAAGAAATAGCACCCCAAACCGGTGTTGGGAAGCATTATGGCTAATTCCTTGATGAGCTCGTTGATTGACTGGAGAATCTGACGGAGAGGCACCGCGCCATCGAGCTCATCGCTGGGCTCGTACATGGTGTGCGTGAGCTCCACGCAGAACACAATGGCCTCCTTGATATCATATTGCTAGAGTAATGTTAGAACTGTTCGCTAGTAGGAACAACCGCACGCTACTTACCGTTTTGAACCGGATGTCGTCCTTCTGCTCTGACATTGTGTGGTGTGGCGTGCGCAGATGGTGTTGTTTTTTTTTATTAATAGAACGCGCGGGCGCCCGACCACCAAACCGCTTAACCATGTCCAGAAGATACGGAACCAAGGAGTTGATCCGCGACTCATTGAACGAGATGCGGAACGTGATCAACAACGATACGGAAGTGTTCTTAAAGGATGTGGGCCACATCGAGCAGATGAACACTAACGAGTCCTTGAAGCTGGTGCGGTTGCAGGATAAGCTCAAGGCGATGATCGAGGACTCTAAGCAGATTAAGAAGCTGAGTAAGTACGGAACAATTATATACAGTAGTAAATGATTTATTAACAAGACTAGATAATGATATAAAAGAATTTGATTCCAAACTTCGTGAACTTGAAAATCAGACGGATTACATTGAGGCAATCTCTAAAGAATTAGATCAATGGACTAAAGAATTAGAAATTAAATCTAAAAGAAAGAATGGATAATTAAGTTATTCACTCATTTTCCAATACAAAAAGTTGAAAAAATTACTCCAAGGATTTCTTCTACTCCAACGGCTTCTCCTGTAATTTTACCAATTCCTATAGCTGTTAGATTTAGTGCTTCAGAGGCCATCACTATATCACCTTGATCTTTTGCTTGAAAGAATTCCTCAAATCCATATAAAATTTCATTTCTAATAATATCATGAGATCTCTCAGATAAACTCACAGGATCTGATGTCTCAGATTCAGTAATATGTTTAAAGTCTTCTACTAAACTGCTAGTGAGGTCTATTATGCCCTCCTCTGTCAAGCAGGATACGAGCTTGACAGAGGCAGCAGGGATTCCAAATACTGATGAATATTTCTCAATTAGATCGACTGTGTCACTGTTTAGGTCGACCTTGTTGATAATTAGCTTTATTTTCTTCTCAGGGTTTGCTTTTATATATTCCACAAAACTCGGGTCAATTTGATCGACTTGTAAGTCAACAGGAATTAATATCAATAATAAATCACTTTTCTCTGCACTTTGTTTTGCCCTCTTAATACCTTCATGCTCAATAATATCATTGGTCTCAGATCTTATCCCTGCGGTATCACTTATGATTACTTTATACCCATTCATGTCAAGCGGAACATTGAGTATGTCTCTCGTAGTTCCCTCGATGCTGCTCACTATCGCCGCTTCCTTATCGACAATCTTGTTTAGGAGTGAAGATTTACCAGCATTTGTTGGACCCATTAAAGTTATTTTAATACCTTTTAATAAAATTTGTGTCTTTTCTGCTTTATGTAGGAATCTAAGTAAATCGCTCTGTAGAGCTTCAATCCTCACTGATACCTTATCTAATAAACTATCCATTGTATCAACTTCATAATCATCACCAAAATCAATTATAGCTGATAACATAGCTGATTGTTTAACTATTTCTTTTCTAAGATTTGTAAAGAATTTTTTATTATGACCTTCCATTGAGTTAATAGCTGCAATTCTTTGAGATTCCGTTTCTGCATCAATCATATCTCTTATTCCCTCAGCTTCAGTTAAATCAAGTCTACCATTTTGAAATGCTCTTTTTGTAAATTCACCATTTTCAGCATATCTAATATATTTACCTGATTTATTGTCATTTAAATTCTTTATAGCGGATAAGACTGACCGCACAGTAGCCTGGCCGCCATGTACATGGAACTCCACAAGATCCTCACCAGTAAACGATTTTGGGCCTTTAAACATCATAACAAGCGCATGGTCCAACATCTGCGATACTCCACTCTCGCCAGTACCATAAATCTTTCTCAAAGCCGCGCTTCTCGCTGTGGGCAATGGCCCCCGAGTCAAGGCGCCTAGCACGTACTGCGACTGGGACCCCGACACTCTTATTATAGATACCGCGGCTCTCCCCGGCGCAGAAGATAATGCATATATAGTAGGCGAGTCTGCCGTCGTTGTCACGTTGGAAAGGCATCTTGTCGATATCCTGCCAGTGGAGCCCACATACCTCAACATGCTCCTCATCGCATCGCTCTGTGAAATTTTCAGGCATTTTTCACAGTGCGCTTCCGCCCCCACACGACATCGCCAGACATGTCCGCCCAATAGAATCGCAATGGCACATAGCTCAACACTTAGAGCTCATAACAGCGCCCCCAGAACCTGGCAGCCGCAGAGCATCGGTGCTGCCGGCGCCGGTGGCGACACCAGACCGCGCGCTAACCAGCTCTGCGGCGCGCCAGGGTCGCCTAACGGTGCGCGCCAGGGTAACTCAGTAAAGAACATGTTGATTTGGTTGATGTATAGTATTGCAGAAGCGGTTGAAAGTTAGATTTCTAGTGGCAAAACGCAGCGAGCTCGCACGACTTTAGTATATACAGGAAATTGAGTTTGTAGATAGTATTTAGAGTACAGGTTAATATTGATGGTTGTTGATTTTAGTGATGAGTATGAGAATGAAGAGGACTATTGTCCTCTTTGTATAGAAGAGATGGACATTTCTGACAAGAAGTTTTTTCCATGTCCATGTGGGTATCAAATTTGTCAGTTTTGTTATAATAATATTAGACAAAATCCTGAATTGAATGGTAGATGTCCAGCATGTCGTCGAAAATATGATGATGAGAGTGTAACTTATGTTGAATTAACACCTGAAGAAATTAAAGCAGAGAATTCAAGAAAAGCTAATAGAGAAAAATCAAAGAAACAAAAAGAAAAGGAAAGAAAAGAACAAGAAAATGCATCAAGAAAACATTTAGCTGGAGTTAGAGTTATTCAAAAGAATTTAGTATATATTGTTGGATTAAATCCAACAGTTCCACCAGATGAACTTCAAGGAATTTTAAGATCTGATAGATATTTTGGACAATTTGGTAAAATTATGAAAGTTGTTGTAAATAAAAGAAATCAAAATGCAAATTCTGTTGGTAATAGTGGATATGGTATTTACATTACATTTGCTAGAAAAGAAGATGCTGATAGATGTATTAGAGAAGTTGATGGATCAGTTATGGATGGTAAAGTAATTAGAGCTGCATATGGTACAACCAAATATTGTTCATCATATTTAAGAGGATTATCATGTCCAAATCCAAATTGTATGTTTTTGCATGAGCCTGGTGAAGAGGCTGAGTCTTACAGACAAGAACATCAACACCAAAGCGAGGTATCTAGACACCATGAGGGTGGCATTATCAGATACGGGCTCCACTCCCAAAACGAGATGGGTGGTATTGGCGGGGGTTCACTAGAGTACCAAGAGCCTAAGCCGTCTTTACCAGCTACTGCATCGTGGGCGAAGAACAACGGATCAGTCAGTCCTGCCAGCTCCAGCGCTGGCTCCGGTGTAGTCAAGACCAAGGCCGCTATATCCAACGCTTCGGCGTTCCCAACATTGGCAGAGATCGCCTTACAGCGTACAAGTTCTGGATCTAGCATTTCGCAAATGACCCATAAAGAGAAGAAGAAGGACAGACATAATGGTAAGGATAAGGTTAAAGAAAATGTTGATGACTTAATTGTTGATGAAGCTAATTCTACAAAATTTTTAGCAAATACATTAGAATTACTTAAACTGCATTCTAATTTTAATTATACATTTAAATCTGAGAAATTTGAACAAAAATTTGATAATAATCCTGATGATTATCCACCATTATTTGCATTTTCACCAGAAGATCATTTATCAATTCCTAGAAATAATGAAACATTAGATTATATTAATAGTGGTACATCAATTATTAGATCAATTTTGAAACCAGTTAATGCTGATAATTATTTCTTAGATCCAAGAGTTGCATCTACTAGAATAATTAGTAATCCTGCTCAACCAATTGTTATGCAACCAATTGATTTACAACAGGCCTCAATGACTCCACCACCTGGATTACCTGTAAATCCTCAACCAGCACCTGAAAAACATTCAAGTGAAATTTTAAACCATCTCTTGAATGGAAAAAAGGTCAGCATATAAATAATATCAAATAAAAGTATATCATTTAGTTATTTCGCCAGTATTTATCATCAGTCCAACTGTCTCACCAGTATATCATAGCCTTAGTTGTTGAGCCAGTTTTTCATGTCCTTGTGCGACGCTACACAGATCGCAAAGAGCTCCTTCTCGTAGTCGTCCAAGTTGTGGATAAACTTATTAATGTCCTCGTTGTTTGCGCTGTTGATACTGTTGATGTTGAACGAATAGTCATTAATCACAACGCTGCGGTCCTTCAACATCTGCTGTATGATCTCAATGAACTCGGCATCCTGGAACCAGAACCCCCATCTTTCCGCCAATCTATAGAAATTTGGCAACACTGATCGAAGTGCTAGCGAAACACTATTAGACTTGATAGAGTTAATAGTCTTCTTATTGAATGCGTCCGGCTTTATGAGATCTAATAATCGCACCTCTTCACCATCGTCTGTCATGATCGGAATCCCCGAAAGAATCCCAGATAACCACACCGGAAGTTCCATCTTTGTGTTCTCTTTAACCTAGAAAATGTTAGAAACTTTAAAAAATTTAATTACTATAAAAAGGGAGTAATACTCACATCCTGGTTACCTGTCTCCTCCAAGTACCCTAAGCCAACAACATCTATATTAAACTTGCAAGGTATCCGCTGTTTATTTTGTTAGTAGTTTTCTTGAATATTTATGTAACAATAACATACTTCATTTTCCGCTATTATATCGTCTAAATCGTAGTAATCTGTTGACATGGCCTGCCCCTCGAGGTAAATTAAATGCGTCGCGTCCTCTCCATCCATATATACATATATTATTGGCGGATGCGCCAGTGCGACGGGCCTACTAGATGCCCTTGGGGATCATCTAAAAAATTTTTTTGCGGTGCAAGAAGAGCTCATCTTCAAGATGTCAGAAGGGGAGAACAATGTGCGCATATATATTGGGAATATCTCTAAGGTATTACATGATAATATAGAGCTGCTTAGCGACCGACTTGAGAAGTTTGGTAAGATGGAGTCAAGTATTGAGCTTCAGTCGAAGGAGACATTCAGGGACATCAACTACTTTGGGTTCGTTACTATGAGTATTACGGATGCTAATCTTCAGAAGCTCTTTTCATCGTTCCGTAAAGTAAAGTTTATGAACAGTATGCTAGTGATTGAGAAAGCGAAACCATCATTCAACGAGATTTACGCTGAAAGGCTACCAAGTATAATACAGGAGGAGGAGAAGGCGGACCAGGCGTTGAAGGTACATGAGGAGAAGTATTCAATATTGCAAGATCATATACGACAAAACAAGGAGAACAAGCTACAGCGTTTGAGTAACTATTTTACGTTGATTCAGGGTAGTATGCGTCGCACTCCTAGAATCAAGAGCAGCAGAAAGCGGTTGAATGTCATTGACATTACGTATAGAGTCAAGTTCCTAGTGTATAACGACCGAGATGGCAAGTGGGAGAAGAAGATGCGGGTGTTGAAGGCGAATCACAAGCAGAAATTGTGGGGTTATGAGAAGAACAAATACGTGGTAGATCTCACTTATAAATACCTGAACGGTGTTTGGCGGGACGGTAACAACCATATAATAGAGAAGGTACAGTCCAAGGATGGCGCCGAAGAATTTGACCATGATGAGGTAGCAGATGAGGTATTGACGAAGCGTGAGATCAAGAAAACCAAGTCGACATTGAATGACTTCCTTAGTACGTTTGATTTTGATAAGCCAATAGATTTCGATTATGATGCTGATAGAAAGGAGAAGTTAGAATCTATAAAGGATAGAATTGATTATGAAGCTGAGTCAAGAAATATTCCAGAGTTTTTAAGTGATCATGATGAAGATGAAGATGATGAACCAGAGGAGACTCAAGAATTTGTAACCAATGCCACTGAAACGCTTAAATCTGTTCTCAACAATGAGCTGAGTGGCCAAGCATCTTCTGGATTTGCTTTTAACTTAGAAGACTCCGATATCGAGGATGTTGTCGAGGAGGTCCGTGCTGAGAAGCCGCGCGAGGCCGAGAGAATAGAGGAGGTAGAGGAGGTTCCAGTGCAAAATGTTCCAGTCAACCTTAAATCCTTGTTCTTTCCTCATTTTGACTCACCATTTTTGGTTGCCCAGACTCAGTTGAATAAGTTGACGGAGTTCAACCCTGCGAATATCGACTCATACGAGTCTATCACTGAATGGCGCACAAAGTTTGACGACGATAGAGTTGAGCTCATGAAGGGTTTCAAGAGAAGAAAGAGAGACGTATCAAGACATCAACAAAAGAGATAAATGTATTATACACACGACTTTTAAACTTTTTTGTAGTACTTTGTAGGGGCTAACTGCAGTCTCAGGTATGCCCTTATTGGGGCTCCTTATTTTTCAATATATAAGGCGGCTTGTTTCCCTTGAGTTATTGCTATCCCTTAGGTTAAAAAATGATAAGAAACTTCTTAATTGGGTTAGCACTTGATTTTCCTGGTGTAAAGCAGCTCATTAGCTCTGGCAGAGAAATCCTCTTGTTAGCTATGAGAACTGGCCCTCTTCCTCGTCACATAGCTTTCATCATGGACGGGAATAGAAGGTATGCCGCGAACAACCATCTAGAACTTGAACAAGGTCACTCAGCGGGAGCTAGAACTCTAGTATCTGTAAGTATATGGCAAAAAGTTTGATTTGTAACGTATGAATACTAACATGACAGATTCTTCGGACATGCTTTGAGTTGGGAATATACGAGGTCTCAGTATATGCGTTCTCTATTGAGAATTTCAACAGATCTGAACAGGAAGTTGATACCCTATTCAAACTATTGAGAGATAGATTACAAAAAGTCACCGGAGAAGACAATGAGTGAGTATATTGCTTTTCTTTTCTTTTCTTTTCAGCTCTGAAAATGTGCTAACCGTTTAGCTCTGCCTTGAACATGAGTCAAGTGCGGGTCAGGATAATTGGGAATAAGAGTATGATTCCCGAGGATATCTTGCAAGATTTAGAGGCAATTGAGGTCAAGACCAGAGAGTTTAACAAGTAAGTATTTCTTGAAGCTTCATTTTCCAGCTTAACTAACCAGCCATTCTTAGAGGGACGCTCAACATCTGCGCACCGTATACTTCAAGAGATGAGATCTGCCACGCCATGAAAGAGATTAGCGATTTGGCCAAAGACGGAGACTTGAGCAACTTCCAAAAGATTGATCCTAAGTTTCTTGAGAAGTACTTTTACTATGGCGAGCAGACCAAGCCTGTCGACTTGTTAGTTAGAACGAGTGGCCATACACGTTTAAGTGATTACTTGCTCTGGCAGTGCAACGAGAACTCATCAATCTATTTTACTTCAACTTTATGGCCAGATTTTATAGAGATCGAACTAGTACAAATGTTGATAGACTGGTCATATAATCGTTTATTGAAAATATTAGGGTAAGTATGCATTCATAATCTTGAAAAAATTACTGCACAATATACTAACAACAAAATAGAGATAAAGATGCCAAGATTCAAAGCAAATCTGTAACCTTGGAAAGTTTAGATAAAAATCCACCATTAGTTGGAGTTACTAAACGATGAATCATTTCATATCAATATCTGAAAATTTGCTAATTTTTGCTTCAAATACACTAATTTCTTTTGCAATTTTATTGTAATGTGCTGTGAATTCCTCAAGAACTCTTCCTTCTTCTTCTGGTTCTTCAGTATTAGCAAAGCTGTAACTTCTTTTTGAAGTAATTTCTTTCATAACTCTTTTACTAAATTTATTAAAGCTAATAATTCTTTTAAAAAAGATTCTCATTAATTGTAAATAACTTGCATCAGTGACATGAGAATTTAATAAGATTGTATCCAACATATCCTGAACTTTTTGCTTCGTTTCCTCAAACGTCAAAGCTTCGGTAGTTGTGTTAAACGAGTTCAGTGATGAGCTTCTTGGTGCGTAACCTGCCGAGTTTCCACTGCCAGCAGTAGAAGGAGCAGAGCTTTGACCATTCTCAGCTGCCGCGAGGAACGAGTGACTTTTCTCAAAGTTTCCAGTTATAACAAGTTGGTAGCTGGTATATATTTTCTTGAGAAGCACCAAATATTGGTAATTGAGCATAGACAATTTTGAGAGTTTCTTCCAGTACTTTTTGTTTGATTTTTGAAAATGCGCAAGTGTCTTGAAGTTATCTTCCAAAAGGTTAATCAAGTAAGTATTCACTAAAAGCCAACGGAAAATCAATTGGAATTTGATAACTTCCGTTTGATTGATAATCAAATTTAGAGGAAATGGAAGAATGATATCAAAAGTAATGTAATTGATGAGGTAATCCTCGAAAGTAACATGTCCATTCAGTCCAGAGCTTGTCGGTCTACTACTAACAGGAGCAATCGCTTCGTTGACGATATTTTGAAGCGCCTGGTACGAAGACGTATTGAATACACCTTCTGGGCTGATTGGTTTCACATTAAGAATTGACTCTAATTCATCAAATATGTGCATCTTTTCGAACTTGAGCTCACCAAGCTTGAGAAGCAATATATCGTCAGTGAAGTAATATGAAAAATCCCGTTGAAGCTCATTGAGCAAGAGTGGTCTGGAGCTCAGTTTAATGGATGTTCTTAATGTCTGATAATTAGACTCTATAAATGACGAACAGCAGCGGAAAAATCTTCCATAGATAAAGAAGAGCAGATTGAAATCGGACATTAGATTAAGAAGATCATACCCTTTATAGAACAACTTCATGATCTCCGAATTAGCTCTAGCGTACCAGTGGTCAATTTGAAGATTTAGCAAGTCAATTTCAGTGAGAGATTTGATAGTATGTGCATTGTGCACACGAAAATGTTGGGTCTCAAAGAGGTCGCTAATATCATAATAATCTGTCATGATCCCACAATCTCTAATGATGTTCAAGTAGGTTCCAGTTAAAAGAATCTTATTACGAATATCAAAGCTTTCCAACTGTTTAGGAAGTCCATCTTTTCTGATGGAAAATTTAGAGTCCCAGTACCGCTCCATAGACCGATTGTTGGAGAACAGAGAATGCTCATAGTTAAGCGACTTGGTGATGTTCTCAACAATAGCCGCGGGGTTAAACTTAAACTCTGGGGACGCCAGTTCAGAGTGACCGTTAGACTTTATTAAGAATTCATTGAAAGGGTCGTCAATGACACCGTTTATCAACCAGTTATTAAGCATGAGTAAGTAGTTCTTCGATATGCCGTTGAACAAGTCGTGCAAGAACAGTAATATTTCAGGGTTTCCCTGATTCTTAGAGATCTGATGGTTGATTATCTTCAATATGAGCCCACCCTTACAAACCTCAAACTTGGTGTTGTCGAAATTCAAGTCAAACTGGCCGTTGCCTTCCTTAGAATAGAAGTCAGATTTTAAGCCGTCTATAAAGTTTTGAAATTCATTACTCTGTGTTAACCGTTTTTTAGAGTCATTGTAAATCATGTGGCATATCTCATAGAGAATCTTTAACTTTAAATCAATGTTTTTCAGTTTAAGCTCATTGCCCATTATTAAAATATTGTAGTCATCAGTAGTCGCGACATCGCGGAATTTCACATAAACGATATTTAAATTAGATAAGTATTCATCTAAAACAATTCTAATAAAAGATGAGAGGTTTTGATTAATTTTTCCAAAATAATTATTATCAAAGAATTTAATAAAATTTTGAAGAGAGGCATATATTTTACCTAACTTAATAATACTCTTTGTGGTGTCCTTAAGTGATGGGTTCAAGTTCTTAGATAACTTAAAATCAGGCCCATTTAAAATCACAGATAGATTTGCCTCATTATTTTCTTCACTCTCAAGGGCGTTAGTATAGTTATTAGAATATCTTACATAATTCCCCTCAAGACCAACCAAAACAAAAAAGAGATCATGTATGATTAGCGCCTGTTGGAGATGAATATCACTTATATCAATAAGCGAGGGGTAGTTTAACTTGAGATTTTCCAGAATTAATGGTTGTAAATTTACTGTACTTGAGAATATAAAAGGAAGCTTGTCCTTGGGTACCAACCGTATCTTGTCAACGCTGGCCATGGTCAATGCCTTTGTTTATCTCCTCTCCAGTCAAGAATAATAAACAACAAAAAAAAAAAATAATACCGTTTTTCGTGATTCAGACACCCGTCGGAGCGGTGCACTTAGGATAGCTGGCGATGCGTATCCGTCCCCCCACGTAAAGGACGTCTTGAACGGGCTACTTGGGTGAGGAGAAAGCCTCATTGTGATCTAGAGTCACTGCTATACTATCTACGTCACTATAATAGCGGAGAAATGTCTCTCAATCAACAAATACGCTACTAGTAGTCAAGTAAGTGGTGTGTTATATCCCACTGCGTTAACTTCCTATTTGAGAAATTAGCGATATCGTCCGATAGGAGATTGTGATACTAAACCAGAGAATATAAAAAGCAGCTTATAGCCTGTAAAAGTATTGATATTACAAATCACCAAAAGGAAAAAAAAAATATGTCAGGAACAAGTAAGAGTGGATATAAAGTAGCAGAGGTACAAGGTGCTCAAAATATTGCACAGGGTATGCCACCTCCATTCCCAGTACCAACTAAGTTTGAAAGTATTTATCATGAAAGAAAATGGATGCTTGAACATATGGCTGGAGCATTTAGAGTATTTGCAAGAAAAGGTTTCACTGAAGGAGGTGCTGGTCATATATCTATTCGTGATCCAGAAGATCCTAATACTTTTTGGATTAATCCTTTAAATATTCATTTTGGTTTGCTCAAGGCTAGTGATATGGTGAGAGTTGATAAAGAAGGTAATGTCATTGGGGGAAATAAGGCTGCAATCAACGCTGCTGGGTTTAAGATTCATTCAGAGTTACACAAGGCGCGTCCTGATGTTAATGCAGCGTGTCACACACATTCTATTCATGGTAAAGCTTGGTCTTGTTTCGGTAAACCATTAGAGATGCTCAATCAGGACTCGTGCGTGTTTCATGATTGTCAGACGGTCTATACCAACTTTGGTGGAGTCGTTTTAGAGAGCGAAGAAGGAAAAAAGATCGCCAGTGCACTTGGTGAGAAGAATAAGGTAGTCATATTGCAGAACCATGGTTTACTTACAACTGGTGAAACTGTTGACGAAGCGGCATATAGATATACATTAATGGAAGCTACATGCCAAGCACAGTTGCTAGCTGACTCTAACGTCAATCAAAAAAAGATTCTTATATCAGAAGAGGATGCAGCATATACTCGTTCTATGGTCGGCGATCCGGAAACTATCTATGGTGACTTCCAATGTGATTATATGTATGAAGTTGCTGTATCTAAAGGAGATTTCTTATTCCCTGATGATTATCCATTGACTACTATTAAATAATTGCTATTAAATGAATATTTTTAATATAATGTAGAGAAATATAAACGTTTATATAGTGTAACGTTGGATTATATTATCCCGGAATATAACTAGTCCCCGGGTATATGACGCACTCCAGGCTGAAAATGTGGGGTTGACATTATTCGATCTGCTTCTATGATGCCACTATATAAACACTAGTGTTCCCCAATATTTATGGACTAATATAATATTTTTCTCAACTTAATTAACCACAAACACACAATATGGCGTTCTTGACTAAAAAGTATGTATAAAGATATTTGTATTGCTAAAGTTCATATAACTAACTGTATTAGCTTCTTCGGCTTTGTAGTAGGAGCTGCTATTCCCGTAGTAGCATTGCAAGCCATAGTGTTGCCGGCTGAGCGCAACGCAGAATATATATCAAATACAGAACTAGCACACCTTAGAAGTCAACTAAGATCCTTAAAAATGGATATAAAAATGTTGGAGGCTGCTTCTGTCTAAATTATCTAATTAATATATTGTATACTTTCTCCTTTTTGTAGTACGCTTTATGGGCTCATGTAGCACTGGTGCTCGCATGGACGGGTCTGCGGCCAGTAGCAAGAAAAAAGTGTAAACTTACTACTAGTGTGCCTCTCTTTGACAGCTGCGATGAGCGACGTTGACAGCAATGAGATAGAAACGTACGTTGTCGCTGAGACCGAAGAAGAGCGTGACTTTTCTGAAGTGTTGAATCCTGATAGATCTATATGGTATATCTTGACTTTAACAGTTATTTTAGGATCTTTACAAATGGCTTGGACTGTGGAGTTCTCTGAATGCACACCATTTTTACTATCCGGATTAGGCTTATCTAAAGCCATTCTTGCACTAGTCTGGATAGCTGGGCCGCTTAGTGGAACGATTGGCCAGCCAGTAGTTGGAATTTTGAGTGACAACTCAGATTGCAAGTATGGGCGTCGCCGTCCGTACATTATTGGTGGCTGTATAGTGATTTGCCTGACGTTGTATTTGCTCTCACATAGCGTCGACATTATTGGGGCAATACTTGGAGGAGATATCAGCGATATTAAACACACGACTGTTCCATTTGCAATTGCGGGTATATATGTGCTTGATTTCTCAATCAGCGCGTTCCAGGCTGGTTCTAGAGCGTTCATCGTGGACATGCTCCCGTCGCACCAGCAACAAGTCGCCAATGCCTGGGCAGCTAGAATGATTGGGTTCTTCAACATCATCGGATACTACCTTGCCTCTACTGATCTTTCTGCTGTGTTTGGTGGTGCTGATGACGAAAGCAGACAATTCAAAAATCTCACAGCTTTGGCAATAACTACCATGACCTCTATCACCCTAATTGGATGTTACATAATCAAGGAGAGAAACCCACAAAATGATCCATTAATTATTAGTGAGCGTCGTAAAACTGCAAAAAAATTGAAAGATCTCGGTCTACAAGTGTCAGATAACCCAGGAATTGGGACTCTTATTTACTCACTCTATAAGCAAACAGTTGACAGTATATCTAGACTTTCACCGCAAGTCAGAATAGTTAACGCTACTGAGTTTTTAGCTTGGATTGGTTATTTCCCAATGTTGTTTTATACAACTACATATGTTGGAGAACTTCACATATATGAGACAATTCGCGACCTACAACTTCATGATCCTGGAAAATTGCCATTGACAGACAGTCAGAAATCCGAGTTGCTTGAAGAGAGTACGAGAATCGGATCCAAGGCGCTCCTCGTTCACTCTATAACGTCGTTGATATTTACAATAATTATCCCCAGATTTGTGGAGCATTCAAAGAAACAGAAATTCAGTGGTTCCAATACTGAGTCGCTCCAGGGAGCGAACCTTGACGTTGTCGGGAGAGTCCTTAGGTACTTTGGGTTGGGTAGCCGTTCTCCGAGATATCGTCCAGTGTATGGCGTAGACACTACAGTCTTACAGAATCTTTCCATAAAACATATCTGGACAATTGCACACTTGGTATTCGTATTTTGCACTTTTTCTACGTTCTTCATTAGCAGTTCGACCTCCGCTATCGTTATGCTAGGAGTCTTGGGCATTCCGTGGGGAGCGGCGCTATGGGCACCCTTTGTATTAATTGCCGAGGAAATAACGAGAATCAAGGAGAAAAAGACCATGTACGGTCAATTGTCTCAAAAGAATAAGGTCAGTTTGGATGGACCTTCAGTTGACGATATTCCGCAGACGGCTGCAGAGACGAGACTCTTAGAGTCGCTTGAACAGTACATGGGGTTCGAGCATGAATCAGGCATTATTTTGGGTATACATAATGTGTTTGTCAGTGCGCCGCAGGTAGTGAGCTCCTTATTTAGTTCGTTCCTCTTTAAAGTCCTCTCGTCGCGCCGCAGCAGCGACAAGTTCTCTGGCGACTTTGACGACTCGCTTGGTTGGGTGTTCAGATTCGGCGGCCTCATGGCTATTGGCGCTCTAGTAGCTAGCACCAGAGTATACACCAACGAGCAGCTTGAGCACCGTGATACGCGTGATTCTGACTGAATATATACTTGGAGAGTTTTAATGAGTTTTAGTGAATTTTAACGACTTTTAATGAATGCGTACCGTAGTTATGTTCCATCCGTACACATGTGGAGCTTGGCTCCTACTATTTAAACTCCCGCCAATCTGGCCCAATAAAAGTATTATCTTTTCAACAGCTTTACACGCATCCTGAACTAATATAGCTACTAAATTTAAAATATGGGGGTTATAGACGAGCTCAAATTTGCCCTCAGAACATTCAGTAATGTTTTGATGGCGAGTTATCCGGACAACGACAAGATCTTCAAGCTTCTACAGTCATCACCTCCGAACGGTGAGCTCGTCGATGGTGCTATCAACTTTCTCCTAGATTTCTATGATACTCCAAAACACAAAGAATGGCTATTTCTGACTGATATATTAAATCGCTTAATTGCTGTTTATAAGTTATTAGATGTCACTTCAAATATAAAAACTGTGGTAAATATTGGTAAGTTGATTTCAAGAATTCATCCTTGGATTACCACTCAAGAAAAGTATCAAATATTAGTTGATTATAAAATGGCAGAAAGATTATGGAAAGAAATTTCAAAATCTGGTTATCCCTATCCAATGTTTAAAGATTTAATATTTTTATATTCTGATGTTGGAGAAGTTTCAAATCCAATTTTATTTCAATTTCATGAATACTTTATTGATTCATGTGTTTTAAAATATGTCTCTAAGTTTAAAGGATCAACTAAGCCAGAAGATATTGCACTTATTGATTTTTCATCTGAATATTTATGCAATTTATATGGTAATACAAAAAATTATAATTCAGAATTAATTACAAGAGTTGAAGAATTAGCAAAATCATTTAATGAGATACTTCAACCAGTACCAACTAGAGTTTCATTTAAAAAACCAAGATTTCAAGTGGACCCTATATTAATATCATGTTTTAAATTTTTTAGAACTCTATATGCTACTAATGCGAATGCTACCATAATCTTTGAGCTAAATACAGGTAGCGTGAAGGTGTGGAGGACCTTGGTAGGATACCTTCAGGAGCCATTATCACCAGATGTATCATTTGAGATGGCTAAACTTATAAATATTCTTTTAGTTGATGGCCATTTGAAAAGAATATATCAAATATCTATATCTGAGTTTTCAGACTATGCAGCTCACTGTTTGACCTTAGCTAAAAAGTTGGAGCACTCTAACAATATAGATTACAATAAGGTAGTTTTTGTATTCTTGACTAACTTTATTTATTTATATAAACTTGCTAAAGAAGATAAGCCAAATTATGAAATTAAGAATGAACATTTTGTTTCTATCAATTCGATGTTATCGGATTATATATTAAAAAGGTTACTGTCATTGAATACAGAGCATACCAGGGAGATCATTAGCGTGACAAAATTGTTGATATCAATTAAGGGACCAGATGCTTGTCTGAACTTATTACTAAAGTGTGCTTTACTTACTGAAACTACTCAGAACTTTGAAAGAACCGAGATCTTAGCAGATTTCTTTTGCTCAGCGGATCTTACTTCAGGTCCATATTTTGATATTATTTCAAAAGGAGGATTTGACTCGTTCATACAAAACTGTTTTGTTGAGTTGAATTACCAGCTTAACCACAATAATGCCGAGAATTTCTCACTAAAGAAGGGATTCAGTTCTCAGCTAAACTTATTAGAGAAGATCTTACAAGCATGCACAGTAATGTACAAAATGAGTCTCTTGGCCAAACCATTGGCATTTATTTCAGAACAACAATTAGTTGAAAAAATCATTGAAAAGTTGAACCACATATCTGACCCAAGTGAGCTCGATACTGTGCTTTCACTTCTAATTAATTTCCCAAGTAGTGCTGACTCAGACTCCACTTATGGTGCTGTTTTATATGAATTAGGCAATACATATATTCAGCGAAAGGTGGTGAAATCCTTCACTGATAAAATGGAAACGAGAAAATCACTGGATCAGCTACTATCACAGAACGACTTGATCCTAAATATAATTTCATTGACTCCAAAGATAGATAGTGTTCCAGAAGAATCAAGATTAATGGCATATAAATTCTTGGAGACATTATTCTTATACATGACTGATCAAAACAGAGGTCAATTTCTTTCCAATTTTGTGGATATGGATGTAATAGGATTAGTGGTAGTACCTGCTTTAGATGATCCACCAACAGTTGAGAGTGCACTTTACATACTTTCTATTATTGTGACAGATCCAAGATTTCATGATTATGTTACAGAGTCTGGAATTATTCCAGCTGTTGTAAAAAATTTCAATCAAAATCAATGGGCTATGGAATCAGTGATGGCAACATTTTATAATTTTATGTTTTCCTATGATGGCCAAATCTCCCTCACTAACATTGACTATTTATATCAGTCTAATGTGTTGTTCACTACTGAGGCAGCGAATAATATAATAAGCGCACTTAGCTCGTCTGAAGATAGCAGCAACTTGCTCAAGGCCAATGAGACAGGACTCAGCTTCTTTGTATGTGTGGTAAGCAGCATGGTCAACTTGCATGGACTCGCCAAATCAGCTATGATATACAAACACGGAGACAGTGTAAATAACTTAGTGTATACAGTCTTCAAAAGCCACCCAAAAGTTGGATGGGAGCGGAATACATTGGACATTCTGGTTGGACTTTGCCGACTGGTCAACAATGGACGGCCAGTAGTGCTCAAGGGACAAATGGTCGACATGGAGGCAATTATCGCCACTCTATATTCACAGACATTCTGAGTCAAATATATACTTTAAGGGATACTAATACTAATAATGCACCTAGCGTAGTGACAGCCGTCGTCGTGTGCTGTAGCACCCAGCTACTGTAATACACAAAATATCTCACTGGCTACATACAGAAGCAAGCTCTAAAGAGCACATAGTATTCTAGCAGTGCCATGAAGCGCACTAAGAATCGTAATTTACAGGAACTTTCTCTGTGTGAACTTCTTGTTGGGTATCCTTCAGAATATGTCATGTTGACGTCTCCGGGCACTCCGCGCAAGATCACCAAATTTATTTTTATCTGGTGAGGGCAAATCCCAGTACATTAAGGATATCTAGTACATCATGTCAAAGCCAATAGATGCGCAGTTAAAGCTAATTGAGCATTTAGTCAATCTTCCGGAGAATTTATCTTTTAATTATAGAGACCTTAAGACGTTGAAATCTAACGTTAAGAGAGCTTTAAACTTTGTCCTATGTCACAATGAGGATTATGACTATACTGACATATTATTTTCAGGAATTGATAAGAATAATCTTGCAAGTGACTGGAACAATGTTTTACAGACAGAAGTTTCGACAGCTCCCCAATTTTTTTCTGATTTGGAGACCTCTTCACGAAGTTTGAGTCACCCAGGACGTACTTGTGGCTCTAAGTTTGAACTTGGTGAACCCATCTACAGATGTTTTCAGTGTGGATATGACGAGACTTGTGTTCTTTGTGTTCATTGTTTCAACATGAATGATCATAAGGATCATGTGGTGACTACACATTTAGCAACCATAGAGAACTCAGGTTGCTGCGACTGCGGAGACCCTGAAGCCTGGAATCAAACGTTACACTGTAAGTGTGAGTTACAGAATGTATCATCAGAAGATAATAATATTGAAGATGAATATTTAAAAGATAATGAGCAGTTTTCAGATCATATAGAAAATATTTTTGACGTCTGTTTAAATTATCTTATTGGCACATTGCATTACTCCACAGAATCATTACCTTATTATGTTGATCGAGCAGAGTTTTTTGATAGATTCGATTTTTATGCTGGCCTTACAAAAAGGGCAGATTCTTCTTGGTCTGATGATAACTATCGCATAAAGCCAGCTGTTGCAGGTAGATGGCTTTTTATTATATGGAATGATGAGTTCCATTCGTTTAATGATGCTACCCTGTTGATCCATAAGGCCTCAAAACTTCCTTTGGAAAAATGTGGTAAATATGCTACAAAGATTGATGAAGTTGGAAGAGTAGTGTTGTTAAGTGATACTGTTCCTTTAGAGTTTCATGACTTGTTAAAAATAGTACATGGTGAAGTTAATGTTAACGGAGTACAAGGGTTAGTGGGGACAGTCCAAAATGCTAGCAATTACTTACAAGAGCAAGTCTGCGAATATATCTTAGAATGGATGCTCGATTTATTAAATCATCCTTCAATGACTGTACAAAATATAACTAGAAAATGTTTGATAAAGTCTTTTATGAAACCTAAACAGATTGATTTACATAGTTCAGAATACAGTCTAAGTGAACAAGATTGCTTTCAACTGGGTATTTTATTAGAAGACGGCAAAATTCCAAGTTCTACATTTTCCAAAGAAAAAAATATGATATTTGAAAAGAATACTGTTGTGGAGTATTTAATGTTTTTTGAATGGAGATTTTGGAAATGCCCTAGAGATTATTTGAAATCTTTAATTGTTGATACTGCAATTAGAGATATAACATTTAAGAAAGATTTTATGCTTAAAGTTTCTAATGTGTATTCAAATTTAGCCAGAATATATCTTTTTGATAGAGAGAATAATAATAGTATTATTAATGATATATCAGAACAATTATTCTCAACTCCATCAATGGCAGTATGTTCAATTACTGAAGGTATATTTCCAAAATTCTTTATACCATTTGCAGAATGGATTCAGGAGCATGTAAATGATGATAACAAATGGCTAATGTCTGAAACATTTTCTGTTAGGCATGCGACTATGTTCCAAAAGACTTATCTCAAAATACTTCATCTTATACTTCATGATATTCAATTATTAACGGACAATACCCCTCCTAAATATAGAATATATTTTTATAAAAAAAATTACTTCGATATTCTTATTTTGTCCTTGCTGTACTTTCAAGGTCTTTTAAGGTATCGTCGTAAAATTGGTCTGCATGTTGAAAATGATGATAGTTCTTTAAGTAGTACTATTCATGTTTTTGATACTTTATTTAGGATTTTATGTGATGATTTTAATGGGAAAGAGTTTGCAGAACCTTCAGATCTTGTTCCTAATTCAAAAGAAATAGTTAAGTCTGCTCTTGAATCTCTTTTAATTCATTATGGTACCTGTTCTCAAATTCCAAAGAAAAAAATGGTTACTGCCTTTGGAAAACTGTATTCTGTATTTGTTCATGAAGTTTCGTCTGGAAAGACAGATATGATAAATCCACTTAATTCTTTAATATCTCTCATTGTTGAAAATAACCCAATTGATATTCTTTATGAAGTTGTTAATTCAGATATTGAATTTAGAGATACCATGCTTTATGCTGCTGATATATCTTTAAGATCAATTGTTCTTTGCGCTCAAATAGAATCTAGATTCTGGGTAAGAAATGGAATGTCTGCATTAGTTGAAGCTAGTGTATATTCTAGATTATCTTCAGGTTCTAACTTAAGTGCTCATGGATATATGAGAGATATTCATTTAGTTCAATTAGCATTACTTTATAATAATGAATCTCCTGAAGATACCTTATTAAATATAATTAGCAGATGGGAGTTATTGGATTGGTATAATACACCTAAAAATTCGGACACTATTTATGAGGATAGAGAGGCTGATATCTTATCTTCTTTTACTCTTTTCTTATACAGACTTTTAACAGAACGGAAGTTCTTTATTCCTCAAACTAGTACAGAAAAGCAAAAATCTTCTGCATTCTATTCTGTTCTTTATCTGTTGAGTATGGGTCCTCTGCCATTTAATGATATTGCAGGCGACCTTACTATTGAAATTAATAGCAAGACCACTATACAGAAATTGTTATCAGAAATTGCAGATTACAAAGCACCGGTTGGAATGTCTGATACTGGAACATTTAGCTTGAAGGATGAGTACTATGAGAAAATTGATCCATACAATATTTTCTCTCCTTCTTCGGAAGAAGTTTCACTTTTTGTTAAAAGCAAACTCTTCCAGATTAATGGAAAAGGAGGTGTTAAGAATTTAGATAGTGCTGAAGATGTTGTTTTGACTCCCTACTTTCATGAACTAAATTCAGAGTATGCAAAATACTCTAATTTTATACGAACTAAAGAATTCTTTAAGATATTACAAAGTTTACTTGAATTTTTCAGTAACAACAAAGGACATAATGATGATATGGAGCTCGTTCTACATCTTTTACAGGCTGTTATTATGGATAATGATACCGTACATGGATCTTCTTTTATATGGGATTATTACTCTACGTTAAGTGTTTTCTTATTTGAAATAATTGTGACTAAAAAGTCTGTGAGTTCTGTTATGGCTAAGGCATCATTTATTTTGAGAACCTTAATAAATAAGGATTCTGACAACATTTATGAAATTTTGGAAGCAAGGTATAAAAAGGAGGATATCATAGAATTTAAAAATTCGTTACAAAAATTTGGTGCAAATGAAGAAGCTGCCAGAAGAAAGAAATTAATTGAAGAAAAGAAGAAGAAGATTTTTGCTAAATTAGCCGCTCAAAGGGCATTATTTGAAAAAGAAAATAATATTGAAGAAGAACCAGACTATGATATGAATGATTCAAATGAAGAGGAGACTGGGAAATGCTGTATTTTATGTCAGGGATTGCAAAAACCAACTGATATTTTTGTTGTAATTGTTGGTCATACAAAGCATAATGTCTTTTGGAACTTATCATCGAATGAAGGATCTTTCAATGAAGCATTTAAAGTATGGGATAATTCCGTACAATTTGAAGGTCTGAATAAGGATCATTCTATCGAGTCTACTTTTCATAGTGTACAACAAGGTAACTACAGATCTAAAGACATCATTGTGTCATGCAATCATGCGATGCATTATGATTGTTATGTTAATGATCCAGAGGTCACTCCTAGTTTTGTATGTCCCTTATGTCACTACAATGGAGAGTTTTTGATTCATTGTCCATATCCAACCAGAGTTGAGCCGGATTTACTTGACTCAATTCGTACAGGTACCAGAGATTTCGAAGGTACAGCTGATGAGGATTTTGTTGAATTTATGGAGAATAGCATGCTATGTGCTCGATTCGAATCGCTTAAGGACTTCTCATTTGCTCATCACTATTTATTGGATGAGATCAACTTTTCAAGGTCAGGCCAAGATATTAAGAGTATGAGATCTAAAATGATTGAGTTAAGCTCAAAATTACATAATTCCAAAGCTTTTAGGGGAAATGAAGCTTTGGGTTATGATTTATTATCAGTATATATTGGTAACACTATAAGTGCATTTGAAATATCTACTAGATTTGATAGTGGTACTGATGGTAATCCATATTCTGATTACTTGGACAAAATCTCAGAGATCAATTACTCATATATAAAGACTTTGATTCTTTATAGACTTTCATTAGATATATTAAAAAGTACACTACCAAAAAGAGTGAGATATCCAACTAAGTTACCATCTTTTACATTATTTCTCATTGGTTATTTATCCGGGCAATTTCTGTTCAATACTATGTTAAAGGGAATTTATTTGAGGGAGATTGCAAGTACTGTTAAGGGTGTCTTTAATTTAATTTCTCAAAATCCTGCTTTATTTGAAAGTGTGGGAAAATTAGGTCAGTCTAAACGTTCTGTGTGGAATGGACCTGGATTAGAAAAAGTCATTGAGAATTTATCAGCTTTAATAAATCCAAAACTGGAAAAGAATTTATCTGGATTGGATGAAAGTTTCATAAATGGCTTAATTTTGATCATTGAGAGATGTATGTTAATATTATTCAGACAGATAACAATATTTTTAAAGCTGTTAACATATGATAGTCAAAATAATGATGCATTTTATAGATTGGGAAATAATTTAAATGATAATATTATAAGTCCAATTGAAGAGTCAACTTTGGCAAATAATGATCCGCAAAGCTTATCATCATATATTAAGTTTTATGATGTTGAATCGATAGCAAAAGTATTGGAGAATCTTAACAGTAAGAGTGAATGTCTTTCTACTAAGATTTTCAATTCTGTGTTTGAAGTTAACTCCGGTGATTTAATGTCTGAATATAAGATTGAATATCCAGGTGTGATAAAGCTAATTCCTCTTCCAGAAAATATTATCACTTTTACAACTGACCCAGAACCTTACTTCAAAGCGATCAACCCTGATTTAGAAGATCAACAAGAATACGCTAACAGACGTGATTATTACGTATGCTTGGTTTGCGGTGCGAGAATATATCAATCATTGAGTAACAAGTTTTCTGCTGAAAGTAGTTTCAAACATATTAAAGAGCATTTTATGGAGGCTGGGCATCACAATTTATACTTTGATCCGCAGTACAATAGTCTCTACATGTTGCATCCAAAGCTGAAGAGAATCATGGGAGATATAACGGCTCCATATATTAATGAATTGGGCGAGTCTGGTATAAGATCTTTGTCCAGAAACGTTGCTGTAAAGCTTGATGAGAGACGATACCGCCATGCTGTGCGGAATTATCTAATGGATGGTGATTCTTTGTTTATTCAGCGATTTTTTGGATCTATTATGTTGAGACAACAGGATTTATGGCGACAAGCTTTCAATACGCAGTTGAATGAAAATAATGATGAGGACGAGGACGGGATAGCTGGTATAGACGATCTAGACGATCTTGACGATCTTGACGAAAATGAAGACGAAGAAGATGCATCTGCAGACGACAGATTCCATGATGCACATGGGCACAATCTTGATGATGATGATAGTGATGATAATGACGGCGGTGAGGAAGAGTATGAAGTGAGAAGAGGTGGGAGAGTTCATGTTGGTGGATTTGAATTGCGGAATGAGCCTAATGAGCCTAATGAGCGTACGGCAATGATAGACCATCATTATGTTGATACCGATGATAGTGATAGCATTGATGGTTTACATTACACTGATGGGGAAGATCATGAAGATTCGGGCGATGAACACTCCTACTCAGATAGAAATTCTGTAAATATGACAGATAATTGGTAAATAAAGACTTTATATATTTAATTAAAATAAATTACTTTAGGTGCTAAAAAAATTTAAATAATACACTGTATTTTTATATAAATTAATAACCAGGATAAGTGCTAATCTATGGAAGGATAATCAGGATAAGTGATAATCTATGGAGCCCAAAACTTCCCAATCATTTACGTTACCTTCACATTGTACCAACTTTAAAGAGCCATCTAATGGCCAATTTAATGTTGAATTTTCATCAATTAATGAATTATCATAGTCTATTATTATATTAAGAATATCTTCAATTCTAGTTTTTATAGTTCTTTCTAAAGCAGGATTTATAGAATAAATATTTGAATATGCCAACGATAAATGAGGTCTGAAATCTTCAATTGACCATTTCTCAGCATTTCTCAGCGCAATGCTAGATATTTCAGATGGATCAGATATTTGCACAGATTCAGAAGCTACTGAATCTGTTGTTGCATTACTCACAGTACTGCCCGCGCTAGCAACTCTTTTAGAGATACTTCTAGTTCTTTTTGGCTTTGAATCTGGTGCAGACAGCTGGCCCTGTTCAGCAAGCTTCTGCTTTAACTTAGGAACTTCGACAAAAAGCTCCCTTATTACCCTCGCAAATGATACTAGACCAGGAGTCTTGGAAGATTCTAAATTAATTTTCTCAAAGTACTTCTTGCTAAACTCTAAACGCTCAAAGTTAACAAGTCCGTTTCCGCTATCTGGTCCAGATTCCTCATTATCAAGAGATGGAGTAGAATTAGACATACTCTGCGCTTTTTTAGACTTTTGGTGTATTTGACTTAGCGAATTAATAGCAGCCAAAGCCGAATTCAATATTAGCGATATATCGTTAGTATCTTTCGCCACAATTCCTGATGTAATCGTTATGTGTGGCTCAAATGTAGGAGCCTGGTCAAAAAGTGTATGTAAAGATATTATTAGCGAGTTTAAATTCTCATATAGCAAAGAGCTCTGCCTCGGCACGAGCCATAGAGCAATACCTAAGCTGTTAGTAAGCGACTAACCATAATGCAAAATAAAATAACCTACCCATCGCGTGTATCCGCCTCCTAGTGTTGTCGCACTGTCTTGTCACCTCCGTTCATGTCGGTTACGTGCGCTGGTTTTTTGGGGCATCGATTGAAAATTGCGAGGGCGCTGGCGCGGTTGATACAACCAACAAAACACACATAGCATGGATATGAGCGACCCTATAGCAAGGCTCTCGCGTATGCTTGAGTCAGCTAAGGACTTAACTATTGAGGCTGCTGCTTCGGCTGCTGCTAAGTTAGCTGATACTCCTACGCATGCTAAGCCTAAGGAGATTATTAAACTCTTAGACTCTGGAGTTGAGCATGATTTATTGAATGGTTTAAAGATTGTTATTTCATATATGTCAACTGGTAAAGATGCTTCTCAATTCTTTCCTAATGTTATTAAGAATGTTAGTAATCCAAATCTTAAAATTAAAAAATTAATTTATATTTATTTATCCAGATTTTCTGAAAGTAATCCAGATTTAGTATTGTTATCAATCAATTCAATTCAAAGATCTCTAAGTGATAAAAATCCTCAAATAAGAGCATTAGAACTTCGAATTATTTCATCAATTAACAATCCAGCAATCCTATCAATTTGCTTATTAGCTATAAAGAATGCTTTAAATGATCTTTCTCCTTTAGTTAGACGTGCATGCGCGGTCTCTATATCAAAGGTAATGAAGCAGATGGGAGGCAGTCTTGAGTCGTTCCAAAAGGATATGTTGATCAATGAATATCTTAAAAAACTTTTAAATGACTCCAGCTTGATCGTTGTCAACTCAGCCATAATAACTTTTAGCAAGATTTGTGCTGACAACTTCCAGTTGATACACCCATTGTTTCGTCGGTACTGCTCTATGCTCGGCGATTTCGATGAGTGGACTCAGATTGTACTTATAGACATGTTGACAAAGTACTGCAGACTCTATCTCCCCCTGCCAAAAATTATAAATATGGCATCAGTTAATGACTGGATGTATTTACCTGATAATGAGTTTGAACTTACCAAGTATCCAGTTTATAGTGTGGAATTTGATTCTGATTTAGAAATGTTCTTAGACTCTATGAAGAATTTAATTTACAGTTCTAATGAGGCCTTAATACTATCTATTGCAAGAGCTTTCTACTTCTTAACTCCTGGGAAAATATTAAGAGATTATCATATTGATTCAGTTTTAATTCGTCAATTAAATAATAGTTCTGATAGTTTATATATTTTTAAACTTCAAATTATTCTATACATTATATTGAAAAAAGATTCTATAATTTTCCAAAACTATTATAATCAATTCTATCTTTTACCACAAGATTCGTTACAAGCTGCTAGATTGAAACTTAACATTCTTTCATTAGTTATAAATGAGAATAATATCAAGAACATCATCACTGAGCTAAAGTACCACGCTTTACACCATCCTAATAACCTCATAGCAATAGAGGTAGTGAAAACTATAGGGAAATGTTCGCAGATTAATGCCCATTGGAATAAAAAAGTCTTACACTGGCTACTTAAACAAATAGAGCCTTCGATGACAAGTAGTGCTGAGTCAACTGTTATGAGTGATCGTATTATAAATGAATCACTTACAGTAATTAGATACCTAATCCAGCAATCACCAGAGGATAATGTGAAACAGATTATCAAGCTTGCTGGTATAATTACCGAGTCTCAGTTTGACCTTGATCCTAATGCGAAATCTTCAATTATTTGGCTAGTTGGAGAATTTATTAATATTATTCCTAAAGTCATTCCTGATTTTATTAGACTACTTTTAAAGACTTTCACTGATGAAGAGCCAATAGTTAGAAGTAATATTCTCTTGCTTGTTAGCAAATTTTACACTTACGACTTGGTGCAATATCAATCAAATAACAAGGCGGATGATATTGATAATCCCCTTCAATATTATCCAAAGGATGCTTCGAACTTTATCTACAATGCGTTCAATCATGTTATCAATCTTTGCAAGTATGATAACTTGTATGATATCAGAGATCAAGCTAGAATGTTGAATCAACTCTTGACCGCAAACAGAATAGAATTGGCCAATTTGATATTACAGGCCCCTAAGGCTGTTCCAATGATTCTTCTCACTAATCAACCGGTGATTAATAGCCTTGCATCGCCAAAATTTGAGGATGATTTCTACCCAGATTCCCAGCAGAAATTGGCCATAAACGCAGCTATGTCAGCAGGGCAAGAAACTGAAAGTTTTGAGATTTCTCCCCAACCATCCAATAAAAACTCATTTAGCGAAAAAATACTTCATAGCACTGCTAACGACCCTAAAAAGGCAGCAGTAATTCTTGAGCAGGGCTCTGCAGATGGTAACTTTGATTCCATATTTCTTCCAACTTTTACAGCATACATGAGCGTCCCTAGTTGGTCCAAGATTGAAGACTTGCCATCCAGCTCTATTCGCACCAGCGAGGAGCCGAAAAACATACTGCAGGTAGCGCAGGCGATTTCGTCACAGAACTACAACATGACTTCTAAGATGAGCAACGGCCATGGCATATCGTCTGACAGTTTGATCAACGCTCGTATTCAGAATGTGAAGAGCCAGAGCAGATACAAGGCTCAAAGCTTGGACGAGTTTTTGAGTAATGACAAGGACACTGACAGAAGTCTACATTTGAAGAAATACATGAAGAACAATTCGAATAGAGTTGGTGCTTTGAATTCAAAACCATCTGCCACTATAGAGGAAAGCTCCGAAGAGAGTGAGGAAGAAGAAAGTGAGGAAGACAGCAGTGAAGAAGAAAGTGAGGAGGGAGAAGACGAAGACGAAGAAGACGAAGAAGACGAAGACGAGGAGCAAGACGGTGAGCAAGACGGTGAGGATGGACATATTGACCATGGTGCTTATACTGATCTAGATGATGAGGAGGAAGAATCTGATGATGATGAGAGAGCTAGATTTCTAAGCTGATTCATTTAGCATAAACGATTTCCTCCTTTGACCAGCCATCAGGTAAGCTTTCTGGTCTTATGATATTAATGTCAGTTAATTTAAATGTCTTTTGGTCAACTCCCTCGCCATATATTGCAGGCATTCCACCTTCAAAGTAATCTACTCCAAATGGTAATCCATTTTTAGGATTTATACAATAAGCATTATCTAAACCCATTCCATTTGGATTATTAGGATTTATTGGTGGTCTGATATCATATAAGCATCTCTCCGTTGAATTTTTATCATCTAACATTTCCATTGTGATATTACTTAAATTAATATTTTTTAACTTGTTAGGATCTGTTGAAAAGAAATTAATTGCACCTTTTGCCTTAATTAAAAAGTTACTAAAGTTAAATTGTTCAACCAGTCCTACTTCAATTTCTTTTACTCTTTGTCTAACAGTAATACAAATAGGATCAGCTTTACCCCAGTAAACTGGAGGAGAAAATTCAGTTTGAATTGTAAAATTAGTAAAGCTAACTCTTTTAAAATTTCCTCCATCTCTTGGGAAAAATCCAATTGCACGATTAGTTTCATAAATACAAATATTATTTGCTAATATATCAGTAATATCATAAAAAGTCTCTGTACCAATTTTTAAAGCACAACTTTTTGATCTCAAAGTACAGTTACTAACTGTTACAAATTTTGTTTCTTTAATAAACCCATCAAATTTATTACCTTCTTTATTAGTAGTCTTGATACATATAGCATCATCAGCAGCTGAAAAGAAGCAGTTCGTAATAAAGACATGTTGACAACTATCAATATCTAATGCATCAGTATTTGGTAAATCTAAACGATTATCAATTGTAACATTAGAAATATAAACTTTAATACAACTAACAATATGTGTAGTCCACATTGGTGCATCTTTAATAATAATATCCTCTAAATGGACCCCTTCACAATTCTCAAATACTACTAATCTTGGTCTAAATTTATTAGGCATTCTATATCCATATGAATCTTTCTCTTTAGCAAAATAATTTTGATAATTTCCCAATATTTGACCAGTTCCAGTAATCTTTACATTAACTGTACCCTTTGAGTATACCATCGCTTGGTTTGATAACTCAGCAGTAGAACACGCCATAATGGTGAATTTATTAATATCTGGACAAGCTAGTAATTTAGCACCAGGAGATAAATTAAGAACAGTGTTAGAGTGAAGATTTATAGAGCTTATCATAAAAGTTCCAGTGCCAACTTCAAGGGTCCCCCCTCCAACCTTATCAATCTCATCTAATGCAGCTTGAAACTCTGGGGTAAAATCATAATCTTCCAGCTCCCCCTTGTGCTCAATTTGATATCTCATTGTTAATCTCTGCTACTCTCTAATGTCCCTAGCTCTCTTTATATATATATATATTACATCATTCAACCCCGCATACTGTTATATGCCTACTCATTGGCTACATAGCCTATGCCATACATCATCGCTAACTTGACAGTCTCGTCCCGACACGGCTCCGCGCGGCTGGAACATAGTCCCTACATCACATACGTAGATAATTGTTTATTACTGATATATATGAGAGCTTCATAGCCACTCATCGTCAATAGAGCCGGCGTCCAGTATTCCGCCTGCATCGAATTCTAAAGCTGCTTTTTCAGCTTCTTCTTGGATTTTAGTTAATCCTGAGAGATCCTCAATATATTTATTATTGTTTAAGGCCTGAACAACAAAATCCCAGCCAGACTGTTCATACTCTTTCAAAACATTTAATGAACAGGCAGAACAATTTATATAATTAGGAGTCTGCACTTTCACATTACCAAAGTTATGAAGAAATCCTCTAATTTGATGCGGTAACTCACCAAGAATCGTAGACTGCTCTTCACCAGCTGGAGCATACTGTCTCTTCGGATGCTGAAGAATAGAAACCATCAACTCTACCGCTAATGAAGAAGCCATTAAAGCTACTCCTGGTCTGGTGACAGTGCACATTTGATCCAATGTTCTATCGGTTAAGCTATCTGATGGCGCAAATACATCGTTACAGAAATAGCATCCAAGTCTTTTATCATCAGCATGTTCAGTATTCTTTAAATCGAAATGAGAAGGTAAGCATCCATGACGCATAACAAGATAACTATCAAAACCTAAAGCAGCATTTAATACTATTTTATGTTCAACATTTGCCATGATTGTAGGTAACCATCTAGTTTCTCTTGAATCCATTAATAAATAAATCACATCATGTTCCTTTATTAATTGACTCAATTTTTCAAAATTCTCCTTTTCAACTTCCATATTTTTAACTGGATGTCCAATCATTGGTATTTCTATATTGTATCCCTTTGTATTTACCTGTGGGAAAATCTTCTTAAGAGCTTTGGCAGCAGTCTCGGCCTTTGGAGCACCACCATCAAGACAATCTTCATACACATACAATGACTGTCTAACAGGATTTGAAAACGAAACTGATCCATTATCGACAAATGTAATATTTCTAACTCCCCATCCTAACAATGTCCGCGCAACGTAAGATCCTAAAGTACCTGCTCCTAATAATAAACATTTAGTCTCCTTAATAGTGTCCAAATCAATCTTTGGAGAGATTCTCCACTTCATTAATTTTAAATTTAGGTCAACAGATTGCTCTGCTAGTGATATAGGAGATAATAATGATTGTAAATCAGCGAATTTTGGCTGCAATGAACCAGTACTAGTCTTTTCCCACCCTGTAACTTTTGGCATGTTGTCTCTGACATTGTACTCTATTGAATTTGCAGAAGCAGTGACACTCATCCAAAATGAGCTACCGTTAAAACGATAAGCCAATAGTTCAATATCCTTGTATCCATAGCATAAAAGAGTAGTCAAGAAATTTCTTAAATACCATGAAGGTATCGATTCATATGTAGATGCATCAATTATACCTACTCTAATAGAAGAATTCTTCTTATCATCCACAACTATCTCATCCAATGGTAAAGGATTATTATTAGCATCAAGTATAAAAAAGTTTTTTTTGTTTATATCAATATCTTTTGCAAGCCAGTTTTCAATCTTCTCGTCTATTTTATCTGAATCCTCAGGCTTTCTCACTGATTTTATAAGCCATTCAGTATATAATGATGGAAAGGCAAACCAATAATAAAATTTAAACTTTTTTAAATCTGAAAAACATAAAACACTAAAATTAGTTAAAATAGAAGGATCTTCTAATACCTTTAAAGATTTAATTGCTTCATAAAGCTCTTTACCAGAATTATTTAAAAACTCATTTTTATTAACACTCTGGAACTCTTCTTTAGTATTCAAATTTGTTAAATTACCTTTTGAAAATAAAGCTGAAGTTTCAGGAAGATTCTTTAAAAAGGAATCACCAGAGTTATCAAAACTTAAAGATGATAAATTAACAGTAGGTGCTTGCTTCTTTGAGAATACCTTTAACAGATAGTACGCCACAATCTCCTGGGATGACGTATCAAGCTTATATTTATTAAGCTTTAAATCAGATAACAGTTGGAAAAAACTAGAATCGACAAAAGAGTGGATTGGCACGAATTTAAGCTTCTCTGTCATTTCAGCCAATTGATTATATGGGTAAAAGTGTAATGTAAGGAGATATCTAAAAAACAATTCCTTTACGTGCTTTTCTTGATTTGCCACGCATTTCCCCGATGCTCATCGGACCTCTCATATGATAGACGTATTCTACTCAACATCATACAAATATTATATCATTTACATTAAAAATTAAAAAAAAAAAAAAAAGAAAAAAAAAAGGGAAATAACAAAAGTATCTAAATGTGATAAAAGTTTAGATTCATTTCTTTCTCTTAAAGAATCCCCTTGAAAGACCTTCCTCAAGTTTACCTTTAACATTCTTATTAACATTTTTTGTTCCTTTAAGGAATCTATGTGAATTGATATTTATCTTAGAGTTCAAAGACATTCTTCTGTTTGAATTAGGATTATGATTGGTACTCAAATTTTGTTGCTGAACCATATCATAAGCTGCTTTAGTGTTAGGGCCAATATCAGCAGCGGAGTATTTAGGACTGGTAGATTTAGCCTTTAGCGTAGTCTCTAGCCAAATTTGAAGTCCTGAATCATGAAAGTACTCATCTGTACGTACTTTTCTAAGTATATCATGAACTTGTTCACCACTGTGACTAAATATTTGCTGCATATTATGCTGAACTGGATTATATTTACCAGGTGTAAAAGATCCTGCATCTTTTGGTGGAACAGCTGGGGAGCTATCCTTCTCAGACTGATCAAGTATTCCTCCGTTAATAGGTGTCATTGGTAATGGAGCATCCTTATTATCAAAGTTAGACGCAACTTTTGTTACTGGTGTAGTAGTATTCTTAAAACTCATATTAGAAGCATTACTGAAAGATCTTCCAAGATCTGTTTTATCAGGTGTTGCGACCGTCTTAACAGATATTAATTCTGAAGCTCTTTTATCTTCATTAGTTCCAGGAGTAAGTTTCTGTTTAGATACCATGTTGGCAATTATGTCATCAAAAGATGGAGTTGAAACTGCAGACCCAACCTTTGTAGAATTTGATCTATTTATCTCAATAGGTTTACTAGAAGACTCTATCACAGGATTCACATCAATCGCCATTGCCTTGCTATTTGGTACAGCAGTGGCAGCAGCAGTGGCAGCAGTGGCAGTAGTACTTTGCAGTTTCTTGTCATCACTTAACGCAGACCACATTCCAGTACTTGCCTTGAAAGCACTGCCTCCATATTCGTCGTCATCGTCTTCATCATTATCATCGTCTTCATCATTATCATCATCAGAAATTCCTAAATATTCTTTGGCGAATTGTTTGCGTGTCATTTCAGGCTCGTTTTCAGCAGATTCACTGATAGATTCATCATCACCTAAAATATCTTTGGCATTAGAGACTTGATTCATATAATGTGCCGAAGCCTTTCTTGTCAGTTCAGGTAAAGAATCTTGGTTAAATGGTTCATGAGCCTGTTGTGTACGCTTGACAAAATCATTCTTATAGATAGAGGTTCTGAACTCTGAGTAATTATCGGCAGAATCAGAATTAAAACTATCACTTGCTATACTACCATCTAAATCAGGAGTATTTTGAATAGATTTCAAATCAATATTTGGGGTATGCCCAATTGAATCTATATCAGAATCCTCCTCTTCAATTGCCGGACTATTGAGAAAAACTCCCTTTGGTGCTTCCACTTGATTAGAAATGAATTTTTGATTATCACTCAAGCTATCAAAGCTAGTGCCCGAGATATTCAGATACAGTGAGTCTGCATGAACACCATTATCACCTAAAAATGAAGACGGTTTAGTACTATCTTCAGCATTAACAGCTGCTGAAGATTTACCCGTAGCCACAGGTTTCATAAAATCATTCAGTGCTGTAGTAGTATCATTATTGAACGAAGAAGTCATCTTTTCAAATGTTATACTTTCGCCAATTGAATCATTATCAATTTCCTCATCCATCTTGATCTGAGGACTTTCATAACTCATTTCCTTGGTATCCTCAGACGCCCAGGCTCCTCTAGATGCCTGGAATACAGCAGAAACATCTTCGTCGGAACTATAGTCAATCCCAGCATCGTCTTCCTCCGTCAGCAAGGGAGATTTAATACTGTTCTTTTGAGTATTGTCATCAAGGAGTTTCGGTGTATTGTTGGTGTTTGGCGTGTTATTGGCCGAAAATTGAAGATTCTCAAAATCCTCAAATAAATCGTCAAAGTTCTTGTCTAGCTTCGACACATCGCTCGTTCTCTGGGTATCACTGCTCACAGGTATCTCCCGCGCCTGGACAGCCGGATACGATAGCGGCCGCTCGCTGGACGAGACGTCGGCACTGCTGCGGGCGCTCTTGGTGGCACCCGCAGCACCAGCAGCACCAGCAGCACCAGCAGCACCAGCAGCACCAGCAGCACCAACAGCACCAGCAGCACCAGCAGCACCAACAGCACCAGCAGCACCAGCAGCACTAGCAGTACCAGCAGTACCAGCAGCACCAGCAGCACCAGCAGTACCAACAGCACCCGCACCACCCGCACCACTGGAAGTGCTGGTAGCGGACCACTTTGGCGCTTTCCCGACACTCTCGTCCTCCCAGCTGTTATTGTCGTCGTCGCCGCTCAACTCATCCTCTCCATCTGACACCCTGTCCGATAGCTGATTGGATATACTCTTGTACAAATCCTGCATTATGTTCAAGTTATTTTGTCTGTGGATGTGGTCCTCCTCGGACTGACGTTTAAACTCCTCTATTGAGTCGCTAGACTGGTCAGCCGCCTTTTGCGTGCTCACAGCCTGGTCCTTTGAAGAGGGCTTAGCCTCGGTGTCTTTAATCTCCTCTACTGTAGAGTCCTTAGAACTCCCGCTTCTCTTCGGTAAAACAATCTTTGTATTCTTAAATCTCAGAGCATCTGTCTCCTGTCGCGAAATCTCAGTACTACCCGCTGAGACAACCGTTGGCGTCTTACCGCTAACAGGTTCCACAACAGCGGCTCCACGCTGTGCGCTGTCGTCTTCACCCTGCGCTATTTCCTCATCATACTCGTCATCTTCCTCTATTCTGTCATCATCCTCATCACTCCAGTCCTCATATATGTTTTTAGACATAGAGCTCACCCATCTCTTAGATGGCGCCCGTTGCATTGCTTCCTTTGGTCTCTCTCGCGCTAGCGCCCTAAATACTCATATGTGGCTGTTTTATATTCTGCATACCCGGACCTGTCACGTGCGCATCGCATCGCTGAAGAAATTTTTTTATTCGCAGATTTTTGGTGCGGTTCTGATTAATAATAAGCGCCTAGGGGTACTGAGATAATGGAGTACACCAAGATATCTGACTACACGCAGAACGGCAACGAAGGTGGCGCTGCCACTATTCTTTGTTCCAACTGTGGTGTTCCTATGGATGGTTCTAAAGGTTTAGTGATGTGCTATGACTGTATTAAGTTAACTACTGATATCACTAAGAATATACCAAAGGAGGCAAATATCTCGTTTTGTAGAAACTGTGAAAGATTCTTACAGCCTCCAAATCAGTGGATGAGAGCTCAGTTAGAGTCTAGAGAGTTATTAGCTATTTGTCTTCGAAGATTAAAGGGTATAAATAAGGAAGTACGCTTAATTGATGCTTCATTTATTTGGACAGAGCCACATTCTAGAAGAATTAGATTAAAGTTAACAGTTCAGGGTGAGGCTATGATAAATACTATAGTACAGCAATCATTTGAAGTTGAGTTTGTTGTTATTGCTATGCAGTGTCCTGACTGTGCTAGATCATACACTACTAATACCTGGAGAGCTGCTGTTCAAATTAGACAAAAAGTTCAACATAAAAGAACATTTTTATATTTAGAGCAGTTAATTTTAAAACATAATGCTCATGTTGATACAATTAATATTAAAGAATCTAAAGATGGTTTAGATTTTTATTATGGTCAAAGAAATGCGGCTGTTAAAATGCTTGATTTTTTAGGTGCTGCAGTTCCTGTTAAATCTAAAAAATCTGAAGAATTAGTTTCTATTGATACACAATCTGGTGATTCAAGTTATAAATTTACATTTTCTGTTGAGATTGCTCCAATTTGTCGTGATGATTTAGTTGTTTTACCAAAGAAAGTTGCTAGATCACTTGGTAATATTTCAAGATTAGTATTATGTTCAAAGGTAACTAATATGCTTCAATTCTTAGATTTTAAGACACTTCAAACTGCTGATTTATTAGCAAACACATACTGGAGATCTTCTTTCTCTTCTTTAGCTGATGTTTCAGAATTAACTGAGTTTATAATATTGAATGTGGAGCCTGTGGGAGTTGTCAAGGGTAAATACGTGTTAGCTGATATAACGTGTGCTCGTGAGGCGGACTTGGGTGTGAATGATAATGAATTCTATATTAGATCACACTTGGGTGGTATTTTGCATCCTGGAGATTCTGCACTCGGATACTACTTGATTAACAGTAACTTCAATAACCTGATGTGGGATGAGCTCGTGGACGGTGAGTCTAACGACTTATCAGAGGTTGTTTTAGTTAAGAAGAAGTACGGTAGAAAGTCCAAGAAGGCAAAGAACAGAGCCTGGAAGTTGAAGAGAATGGCCAGAGAGCACAATGATATTGCTGCTGATGAGAGTTCAAGATCTGCTAAGCAGGACTATGCTCGGGCTGAAAGAGATTACGAAATCTTTTTACAAGAATTGGAAGAAGATAAAGAATTCAGAGATACTATTAACTTATATAAAGATACAGAAGTCGCTAATAAATTACAAACTATTCCTGATGAGGATGAAATGGATGAGGATGAAGAAGCACCAACTATTGATGTGGATGAATTATTGGATGAATTAGATGACATGACATTGGACGGCTGAACTATATTTTTTTATTGAATTATTTATTTATCTATTTATTTATTTATTTTAAAGTCATTACAAATAAAAAAATTAACCATATAAATGTACATTACTAGTAGAGATCGATAATTTATTTTTATTTAAGCAGGAGGTTGAGCAGCGGCTTTCTTCTTCTTTTTATCTTCAACTTGTTCAACTTTAACATCTTTTAAACCTTGTTCTTCTAATAATTTATGAATAAATTCTTCACATTCATCGCCTAAATCACCTTGAAGTACAATTTCTTCTTTCTTTTCAGCATTTTTTACTACACTTGCACCTGTAGCGAATTTAGATGAGAACTGTTTAGATAATTTTTTAATATTAATATCAAAAACTTCTAAACCACTAATACTAATAACTCTCTTTCTCTTTGTTCTTTCAATTTTCTTAATTATAATCTTTGAACTTAACTTCTTTTGAAGTTCCCTTTCAGCCTTTTTAGCCTCTTTGATTTGAAGCTTTTGCAAGTCCTTCTCAATCTGTTCCTGCTTCTCGGTTGGTAAAGTTGATGGCGCGGCTGAGTCCTTGGATCCCAGATAGAGCTTCTCATATAATTCAGGATGGGACCCCTGGAGCCAGATCTTGCACTGTTGAAACTTACTGTTAAACTCACAAAACTCTGGCGGGAATGAACACACCCCACAGTAGATTACTGACTTTGGCTGAGGCTTCTCCTGTAAAGTTAGTACTCTGAAACTAAAAGAAAAACGGGAATAATAACGAGAACAGCTGATTTCAGCGAATTGCGTTAAGTATTGTACTTACTTCAGACATGTTGGTTTAATATGGTAAAGGAAGGCGAGGAGACGTCTGTCGTTTTTTTTTCTCCAGCTTCTATTTTTTCCATCGCATCTGACTTGCATGGAAAAAAAAAATTTATAGCTTTGGGAGGCGCTACATACTTTAGTAATGTCCAACCAACTCGAAGAGGTAAGTTTTAACTATTAAATATTAACTGATCTCGTGGTTTATACTAACATTTAAGCTCGTTGGGTTTTTAGACCATGAGAATCCGGTCGTTAAGACAGTAGCGTTACAAAATCTATTAGGTTACTCTACTACTAATAAAGATGTATTTAGACCTAAGGGATTAAAGCCTGTCAAAGACCTCATCATTATTACTTTAGAAAAGGGAACAACCAATCAAAAAGTAGCACTTAGTATTCTTGTGAACGTTGCTGATACTAAAGAAGTTCGTGACTTGATAATCGACTACGATGGCTATATTCAGTATGTGGTTGACCAGATTGGCGCGGACAGCGCTAACTCAGCTCTTTACTCTATGCTATTAGCAAATTTATCATTTGACACTAATTTAAAGCTTGATGATAAACAGATTAAGTTATTATTAGAGAAATATGTGCTCAACAAGCCTGAGCACGATTATTTAAGCTATGTGTTCGTGAACTACACCAACACATTGCACGGCCGTGAATTCTTTCTTGAGGAGGACAACTTACTCAGCATTATCGTATTCAACGACAGCGACAACGAAAGAAGAAAAGAGGGAGGAAGTAAGGTGTTAAAGAACTTGCTATTCAATACTGAGCACCATTTAAAGCTTATCGAAAATGCCGATGTTAAGCTCTTGACGTACATTCTCTCACCATTGATTTCGTCTGACTACAGCTTGGACGATGAAGAAGAGTTTTCTTTACCTGATGAACTTCAGTTTCTTGATGATAAGACGTTAGAGCCTAATCATGACTTGATAGCTGTGTACTTGGAATGTTTATTATTATTATGTACTACAAAGCCTGTGAGAGTAATCTTAAGAGATTCTGGCGTTTACCCAATTATTAGAGAATTACATAAAATTGTTGAAGAAGAAAGAATCTGTGATTTATGTGAACAAATCGTACAATTCGTTGCTAGAGATGAAGCTCCAGAATCTGAAAATACAGAAGAAAAAATTAAAGAAATTGAAAATCAGATAAATGATGAAGAAGACGATGATGATGATGAAATTATAGAAGTCTTATAATGTATGTATATTACCTCCAGGTTGTGTAGCCCTGACGTAGAAATTTACCTTAATCAGAAAAAAAAAATAAAAGTGAAAGTTGCAAGCAGTTGGGATTATTAGCGTGTTATTAATTAGCATTCTTTCTCCATCCTATCAATTTAGTTTGTATTAGGTAACTGTGAGACATGTCCAACTCTAATAATGGTACACCTCCACCACTGTTCCTTCGTAGAAGCAGTCCTTTTATGAAGAAACCTGTGAAGCCGTCAGCTCGTACAGGGAGAAGTCCGCTTATTAACAGACGACCAACGAAGGCAACGGGAGGCAATTTTTCTGGTGGTCGTTCATTAAATAATAATAATGTAACTATTAAAAAAGAGGATGATAAAGAAGGAGTATTTCAAGAATTTAAGATAACTGCTTGTACTAAGGAAGAGATTGAAGATGTTCTGTATCATTTAATGAGAATTCAATCGAGGGGTGAAGTTAATCCCGTTAAGGATTTTACTAAACCTATTAGACTTCATAGAAAAGATCCTAGAAATATGCAATTTCAATTAACTCTTAAAGAAGTTGAAGAAAGAGAGAAATTGAATCAACAACTTAATCCACAAAAGACTACTAGTGTAAATACTACTGCAGTAATTGATCTTGATGCCTTAGATCCCTCTGAGGGTGAACCTGGAACTGTGGCACCGGATCCTGAAGGTCGTTCTAACGTTGCACCAGATAGTAAAATGAAGATGAGAAATAAGAGAAGAACTAAAGAAGTTAGAATGATGAATGAAGATGCTAGAAAATTGAGATACGAAGAATTTTATCCATGGGTTATGGAGGATTATGATGGGCAAAATACTTTTGTAGGAAATTATGAGGCAGCTGCAACTGTGGGTCATAATCATGCTTTATTAGTTCCTACATCAAATGGAGGATTTAAAATGATTCCAATTAATAAGATCTACAAATTTACTCCTCGTAACAAATATGCAACATTGACATTAGAAGAAGCTGAAGCTAAACTTAGTGAAAGCAATGCTGTGCCAAGATGGGTGATGGAAAAATTAGATGATGATGAGACGCTTGCTAAAGCTGCTGGCTCTAAGATGACAGCCAGAAAGAATAGATTCAAAACAGTATCTACGAATGATTTATTTGGCGATGACGATGATGATGAGAAAAAGAAATACTCTGATGATGGAATGGATTATGATGAGGAATTTGCGGATGATGAAGAGGCACCTATTGTGGGAGAGAATGATGAGGAAGAAAAAGAATCTAGAAAGAGAATGGAGAAGGAAATGTTAAGTGCAAATACTGGTTTACAAGTACAAATAGATGATGGTAAAAATCTAGTTGAAGAAGATAGAAAGAAGAAATTCGATAAGGAGGGAAAAAAGTTAAAGAAAACTTTAATTAAAAATGAATTTGGTCAAATAATGTATGATTCTGAAGATGAAGAGAATCCATATGTTTCTGCATCAGATCTTGAAACAAGTAATTCTGATGGAGAAGGTAAAGATGATAATGCTGATAGCAGTAATAAGGCTTCTAAAACATCAACACCTGTGCCACATACAACTCAAATTTCTATCAAATTACCTGTTAATAATCCTATTGGAGTGGTAACTTTTACCGCAAGTAAAGCTATTCTTGGACAATTTCCAAGAGGTGAATGGAATCCTGCTGTTTCCAGAAAAAGAGATGCAGAGACTGCTGCTATTGATGGTGACGATGATTCTTCTTCAAAGAGACCAAGAATTGGAGTTTCCAGTCCTGGTTTTGCTTCTTCTCCTGGCTCTCCTGGCTCTCCTGGATCTATTCCTTCTTCTCCTGGAAATACCAATGGAACTAGCGATCCTACTTTATTAACTGAGCATGAAATTGTATCATTAATTCAAAGTAAGGAACTTTCTGCTAAAGAACTCTTTACTGAGTTAAGAAGTAAAGTTGTAAAAAATAAGGCAAATAAAGAGATCTTCAAATCTTTGATTAAAAGACTTGCTAGAGTTAAAACAAAAGATGATGGTAAAAAGGTATTGATTTTAAGAAACCCAAGCCCATAGCTTATATAAATATTTATGTATTATAGAGATTTCGATACCTGATACTTAAAGAGAAGAAAAAAAAATATAACATAATACAGCTTTTTCTGATATGTAAGAAGTTCACTCCCATGGCCATTTACAGTATATGATAACATCACCTTCTCTTCTACTATCCCAATGGAAGTAACTATTAAAAAATCTATCGCATTCTTCGTAGTTTGAATTTTGTAGATAGGATTTCATGAAAGGTTCTAAATGTTCAAAAAACACAAGATGAGTAGGCCACTCATAGTTATATATACGACCTTTAGTTTTAAAAGAGTTCTTGAAAGGTGGGAAATGAACATCTAAAAACATTTTTGGATCGTCATAAAATATATCAGAAACATCCTTATAATTAGCAAGATTTTCTTTAATAGCCTCTTTACTGTATAACAGAGGATCAAACATAGAACCAGATGGAGGCTCACAGGTCAATGACCAAATTTTATGCTCTAAATCTTTTCTGTGCAAATGAGACTGTAATGGTGTTGAATGGCAAGGCATCAAGAACCCTATAGAGTCAACATCTGGATTATATTTTAAGAAATCAATGACATCTATGACGCCACGCTCTTGGACCTGAGTGAGAAGTAACCCTAATGCAAGATTGATAACGAAGATAGAATATATGCTTACTTTCCCAGCATTCTTCAACGCCTTATTGTTAGCCAATCCATCGTGGGACCAGCTGTAAAGAGAGAAGAATCCATGAGATACGAATATCAACAAGAACGGCATAAGCTGGTATATGAAGCGAAACTCTTTGTGAGAAATGAACGATAGAGCAGTAATATTAGTAGCTATTACGCTTATTAAGACGCTTTTGAGCTTAAATTTAGAAAATATCAATCCATATATGAACATTGGGAGGTAAGTAGTCAATATGAATGGTAGAGATTGGCTAATATGAAAATGCCAATTATTAACACCATAAAAGTCTGAAAAGGAGTTAAATACATTGAATCTCAAGAATTCAACAATTGGGAAAACAATCTCCTCATAAAAGTAAAAATCAATAGCAGTATTACATAGTACGCATATCAATCCAGTGAGAACAGAAAGTCCAATTAATGAAGACGCTAACTTCCAAGATCTTATACTAAAAATTAGATGAGCACCAAGAACACACCATATTAGTATATTAGTGGGTCTCACGATTGTAGCAAAGGCCGCAAATAGTAAGGATTTAAAAGTATTTTTCACATTTAACTCCTTGCCGTAAAAATAGTCCCAAGGCCAGTAGTATAAGGCAATGAGCGTCAAATTCAACTCAAAAGTATTTGAAAAAGTTCTGGTGAAACAGAACCAATTAAATGATGACAATACGCTTAAAAGCAAGACACATCTTGATAGTAGCTCTTCTTTGTGATTGAAAAACTTTTGACAGAATTTATAGAGATAGTATTCGCTTATTGCAGATATTGTACCTTGGACTATCTTAGGCAAGATATAGACGCCTAAATCACCAAATTCTAGGATTTTATTCAATTGAAAAGATAAATAGAATATAAATGGATAATTAAAAGATCTAATACGATTAGTCCATTCCCAAGTTAATTCACCAAATCCATAAGCAAGATTATGAGCAGGTTCAAGTGATTGAAAGTACTCATCAGGCTGAAAGAAGGTACTAATAGTCAATGCGTTAATCAATCTTAAGATTACTAAATATTGGATAACTAATGGACCTGGTAGCGATTCAAATTTGCTTAGTTTCTTATCCTCTCTTGGTTTCTCAACTTCCGGCTTCTTCTCCTCCTTTCCTCGGTACTTTAAGGTAGCACTGTCTTCCGGCATTATCACCCTAGGCAGACATGATGAAGATGCGACTATTATTCTTTTTACCAGCAAGCACTACACGTGGTGGACGAGGTCTATTCTACACTAAATAATAAATGGGTAATGACATGTTCAAACAGAAATAATAATAAAAAACAAAACAAAAAATAGATACAAAAATGGCAATGTTTCAATGGTATGAGTGAACAATAAACCGCAGTTCCCAGCCACTTCTGTAGCTGAAAAAAATGGTCATATAATAAAGTGGCATAGTGTCAAAAAAAATTAAAGGTAAGCTGAAGAAATGAACAAATTATTTTGTCATTCAAAAGTTAAAAAAAAAGTTAATGATTTTGTTTAGTTTGTCTTGACAAATCTGTTTCAAGGGCAAAGTTTGGATAAATTAGAAACCTGTAATAAAAAAATGCCGAACAATAATAATAGTAGTAGTAATAATAATAATAATAATAATAATAGTAATAATAATTAAATGGTAACAATAGAAAAGTGATTAGATAAGATGATGAGCTTACTTATTTTTTTTAAAAAAAAACTGCAATAGCACTCATCTTGCACCCATTAGTTTAGTCTCCCTTGATCTATACTGTGTTTCCTCTGTATGTATGCTGAATTGTAATGCCCGTCCCATTTTAGTGAATGCTTTACTAGGACCCTTTTCACGACTCAAGACTACCACAGATTTCTTTTTACTGCTAAGTACTCTTTGGCCGCTTCCATTAATAACATAATCATTAGTAGCTTTGGAAGACTTTGTTTGAGAGACAGTAATTTTAACTTTTAGGGCACGACTTCCAGCAAGTTTAGCTGGAACAACAGTAGAAATGCTATTAGAATCAAATTTAACTTTTGATACACTTCCCTCTTTTAATCTTAATGCTAAAGAATTACGAACTAATGTTTGAACATCATCAACAAGAAGAAAAGATTCAAATCTAACTTCATCATCTGCTGAAGGAGTAGCAGATGATGATGAAGGAACAAAATTATTAATAACTTTAGAAAACCAACTTTGCTTTGTTTTAGGATTAGTTGTGATAGATGAGGCAGTTGTAGTAGTAATAGAAGGAGGTTTAGAAGAATGACTTTCAATTGCATTATTCTCTGAATCAGCTAAAGGACTATTACCAGCTGATGATATATTTCCATTTCCCTCAGTAGATCTTTCAAAACTTGCTAATTTAGCTTTAGCAGTTTGTAAACTTAAATCAGGTGTTGAGGTACGATCAGGAATCTTATCATCAGGTTTAGTTATAGCTACTGCATTTGTACTAGTAGTAACAGTAGTAGCAGTAGCCACAACAGGTGCTGAAATTCCTGGTGCTGTTGTAGTTGTCATTGTATTTGCCTTTACCACAAGATTATTTCCCTTTGCAATGATGGATTTGCTAGTATGTGTAGTTTTAGAAATTGATGAATTGCTAGGTAATGAAGAAGCATCAGTTGATGCAGCGCTTTTTGGCTGAGGAGGTTTTGGAGGGTCTCTCTGTGGAACCAAGGAAATCTTACTATTAAGAGGATTACCCTTAAATGAATCACGCTTGGACACTGCTGGCAATTTCACAGGAGATGGACCCTTTTTCTCAGTAGATTTTGAAGAATTAGTATTAACAGGAGTCTTCGCTGCTGAGAAATCAAATTCAGGAGTTACACTTTTCTTGGATGTTCCGTCATTCTGGCTTTGAATAAAGGATCTCAAACCTAAAGCATTTGGATCATTCTCCTCTGCAATTGCTGGTGAAGCAGGTCCAGAATTATAAGTACCAAATGCAAATATAGTCTTCTTCGTATCACTTGTCGCAGAGTTAGCTGACAACATCGAGAAACGCTTGTTATTTCCCAAATTGAAGCTGAAAGTACTGCTTGTATTTGTTACTTGACGAGCAATATTCTCTACCGCATCTTGATATTCAGTGGTACCAGTAGTAGAAGTAATATTGGTCATTTGACTAGGCAATGTTCTGAGAAGGTTATCCTTTCTCTTCCCAGGACTATTGTCATTCAGAGATCCTTTAATAGGTGAATTCTCAGCAGGAGACACTGATCCTAAGATACTCTTTACCTTACTTGGTGAAGCACGTTGTTTTGATGCCTTCAGTGGAGAACTCTTTGGAGATCTTGATTCAACAGTCAGATCATTGGTGAGTCCATTTATACCTAATGATAATGTACTTTGCAGATCTCTAGATGTCTCTTCCTGTTGTTTCAATAATCTTTGGTTCTCTAATTCCAATTTCTGGGCCTTTTTCACCATCATCTTTACCTTTTCACTAAGCTCATTTGCTCTTTCAATTGCTGCAAGATGTTCCTGTTCACGTCGTGATTCTTCCTCACGCTGAATCTCAATACGCTTTTGGTACTCTTTCTCAATAACATTGTAATTTGGAATCTGAGAAAAAAGAGAACCCTTCTTATCTGTCTCAAATCCAAATAACTGTTCACAAAAAATAGCAAAATCAGTGTGGGACATACCATCACCAAAATCCAGAGGTGCCAATACTTTCTTATTAGAACTAGCAGATGACTTGCGACCCTTTACGGTGCTTCCACTTGCTAAACTATCATTATCAGTATCCTTAGAAGGTAATTTCGGTAATTCAGGAAGATTACCGTTAGGTTTTTTCAAAATATCCATCTTTATAGGATAACGAATATTCTTTTTGCTATTAGAATTATTCATTATTGAACGTTTAGATCGTGAAGATATATTTGAAATATGTTTACTACTAACTGAACTTGTAACATCCCCAGATGCCAGTTTTTGGCTAACATCATGTACAGACTTTCTTTGTTTCTTCTTTGGAGAAGTTAAACTCTTTCCAGATGAGGATGATGGTAATCCAATTTGATCAATCATAGCCGCATAATTAGGAATAGAACCAATACTGAATGCATTAAAACTATCTCTCTTAGAAGCTGATTTGGTCATCATTGATTGAGTACTCTTAGAACCAATAGCCAGTGCAGCTGCTGCTGCCTTTTGAAAATTGAAATCAAGATTAAAAGGGCTAATTGGCGCAGTATTTTCCTTATCACGATCATCATCTTCAATAGTAGCCTTAGCGACCTTTTCACCAGCCATAACAGAATCTAAACCTTGGTAATTTTTAATGTTGTGCAAACTGCTATATGGACTTGCATTTTTGATGCTATTGGTGGATTTAGTTCTGCTATGTCCATGGAAAGATATACCTCTTCTATAAGAAGACGAAGCAGAAATAACCAAATTTCCATCAATATCTCTCGTCTTTCTCTTATTAGTAGAATTGGCATTCGCTGAGCCACCGAGGTTGTTAAGATTACTATTTCTTGAAACAGATCCCTCAATTCTACTTAAAGAATACTTGGAATTTGCAAGCTTCTTGTAAGAAGTTGATCTTACCTTAGCTGCTTTAGAGAGAGGTTCTTTAGATATCTGGGTTACCTTTTTACCACTCTCATCAGTAATAGTAGTAGAAACAATACTTTTAGACTTTGTCATAGATAACTTTTTATCTTTAATTAAATCACGAGCAGTAGTATCTCCAGAAGCTAATTGTACAACTTGCTTCTTCTTAGCTTTGCTCTTGCCTCCTTGTCCAGTAATATCAGCAGAATGCTCCTGACGATATTTCAATAATAAATAATAAAATAACTTCTCAGCATTCTCTTCATTCGCCATTAATTTTTCTACTATTCTAGATTTTCTTTCACCATGCCATAAAGTTTGTAAATTCTTCAAAATTTCTTTATCAATAACATCAATAGATATAGGTTTCTTCATTATGTCTTTAGGTAAAGGAGGTTCCATATAATTTTTATTCTTTTTAGTTATAGCAGAATCAGGATATTTTTGTAAAAGAGGATGTTTTAAAATTTCTTCAATTGTAATTCTCTTTTCAGGATTAACAGTTAACATACGTTTTATTAAATCCCTGGCTTCACTACTAATATAACTAGGTATTCTAAAAATACCAGATCTTACTTTTGCAAGAAGTCTTGTCATATGTTCATCATCAAATGGTAAATGACCTGTAAGTAATGCAAATAATATAATTCCACAAGACCATATATCACTTGGTCCACCATGATAACTTTCTCCTGTTACAACTTCAGGTGAAGCATAATGTGGAGAACCACAAGATGTATTTAACATTTTATTTGTAACTTCAAGTGCTGCCATACCAAAATCTGCAATCTTTATATTATGATTTCTATCTAATAATAAATTTTCTGGTTTTAAGTCTCGATGACATATATTAAAAGAATGACAATAATTAACACCAGCTATAATTTGTTTAAAATAATGCACAGCTTCCCTCTCTTCAAGACGAATATGCTTTACTAAATAATTAAAAAGTTCACCTTTTTCCACATATTCTAAAATAAGATATAATTCTCCTTTATTTTCCCAAACATCATATAATGCCATAATATTTGGATGTGAAATAAGTTTCATAATAATAATTTCACGTTCTATACCATTTGTTATACCACTATTATCACGACTACTATCTTTAAATGTTGATTTTGGAATAATTTTAACTGCAGCAAGTTGACCAGTTTTTGAATGTTTAGCTAATCTAACACGACCAGTAGCTCCACGACCTAAAGTACGACCAAGTTTCCACGGTCCAACATAATTCTTTTTAGCTTTTTTAGTATATGATGATGTTGTTATTGTTGATAAACGCTTCAGATCCTTATCCTGCTTTGAATTAGTATGCACTTGCGATATTAAATGTTCAGGTATTACAACTTCATCTTCTTGATTATCATTATTTTGCCTTGAATCAACATCTTCAAAATGATCATCAGGATGACGATTATGATTCTTTTGGCGTGGATTCTTAATCTTACGCTGCTTTGATTTTGTGGGCAGTATTCCGCTACTACTTTCACCTCCATTTGTATGCACTTGCTGCTGAACTGGTTTTATCGGAGAACTAGCAACACTTGAATAAGTAACCGGGCTCGACTGGCTCCTTGGACTAATTATTTCTCCATCATCTCCACTAGTTAAAACGACATTGGTATTCATTTCGCCTTCATAATTCATCTCATACGTGGTTGCGTGGGAGCTCCACAATTGCAAATGTAATCACAAAATTGTCTTTTAAACAATAAACAACAACACGTTTCAGAATTTTTCTTTCTATTTAAAAAAAAAAAAAAAAAAAAAAAGAGTGAATATAGAAAACGAGACACCAATATAATCCAAAACAATATCCTGCTTTACCAGTATAATGTAAAGACTGAGCTATCCTAAATAAGATCGGATCAAAGTAGTATCGTGTAAAATTACAGTGAAGACGAAAATTGAAATTCGTATATGCGTTACCCGTTTTCAGATTCAGGATGAGTGAGAACACAATAAGACCTAAACTGTGTTTTAAGTATGTGAACAACAAAAGAAAATTTCTGTAAAAAATCTTAGTGAAACAGTACTAAAGCCAAAAAAAAAAAATTAAAAAATAAAATTTTAAGGGAGAAAAAAAAATAAAATAAGGATAAAATATTAAATAAAGTTTTACTAATAGAAATTGATTAAATATTGTATATATATTGATTGAGAAATTACTAAAAAAAAAAGACCAGGTATCAATATTTTTGCAAAGCGCTGCGCGTAATGCGTATTAAGATTAATAATGTAAAATTCAGACAGTAGGAAAAGAATTGTTAAACAGTACTAAGTTATACCTGCAGCACTGCAACTCAAAGTACTGTTATAGTGAAATTAGCTATTCAATAAGTGTAAAATATTTAGTAAGAAAACACCCAATAAAAATGAATAAAATTTAAAAATAAATTAAATGGTATATAAAAATTAAAGTTTATTAATGCTAGGTTAATATAGTATACGCATATTTGCCTAAATATTCATCAAGACAGCAATTACTATTTAGCATTAAAACAATATAAAATTTAAATTAATGTATAAACAAAATATTCTACTAATTAGGGTTATTGTAATGTACTATTAAAGCCATCTGACATTTTTTATTTTTTAATATTAATTCTATTGTCTATAAACAGGGTACATTCAAATTCTAGTAATTGTCCACTAGGCTTACTGAATCGATCTACTATATTTAAATATTTTAAGGTTATCGTTGATCGCCAGTGCCTAAAGGGATAGAGAGAAGAAGAAGAAGAAAAAATACACATCAACGGCACGGCACGGCACATTAATTAATTACATAATAATTCATTATTGTTATTGCTGTGTTGCTGTCTCTTTTTTTTTTTTTTTTTTTTAGCTGATATTGCAGTATCAGGTAGCGAGAACGTCACTGTGGAATTGCTAAATCTTATGTGATAATCTTATGTATTGACTCTAGCATTTAGAAACCTTATCGGTTCACAATTTAACTGAACACTGTACACCGTGAGGATGTGCTGTACCGTAGCCTACCGTGCGTAGCGTACTGTGCGTAGTGTACCGCACTGCACCGCCTTACTATGTCTGTCTGCATTGACAAGTTAGTGTGGTTTCTGTCTGCGCAGACTAGTCTAGTCTAGTGTTAATTGTAGCTAGCTGGTCAAGTAGAACTGTACCACGTTGAGCTTCGCTGAGCTATCTAAATTTTTATAATATATGTATAAAATTCCCTAAATTATTACCTATATGTTACTGTTCGCTTATTTATTATCAGAAAACTCGTAATCCTGGATCCTGGTGAGAACCGGGGAATACTGAATCTCCGCGTTGCTGATTGAAACCCCTACCTATAGTATAGAGCGCGTCTCACAATAGGAGAACTGTTGCAGAAACGAGTCACTCATAATAAATAACTTTAAAAGATATTAAATTATCATCTACTTAGAAGAAAGTAAAATAGTTATTTAAACAAGGAAAAATAAATTCTTAACTTTTATTCTTACTATACATTCTTAAAAGTGTAACCTACATACTCTTATCAGTTTCCCTCACCTATAGTGTACCCTGCTTTCGCTTGCATGCACTTGAAGGTCGCCCCACAGTTCTAGAAGCTTTCAGCCAAGCCATAATATGACATGCTAGATTTTCGAGTGAACACACCTGCGAAAAAAAAAAATTGAAACACATAAATAGGCGGTAAATTTCTTATCCCTAAACATTCTCATCGTTGAGTAAGGGGGCCCTTTCATCTGCTTGTGCCACAATGATGGTACTGCCGAATCCGGCAAGGGCGATGATAGAGAAGAAGAATAATAAACCAGATATAATGAAAGCAAAGATCCACTGTAAGGCAAATGCTTTAGTAAATAATTGACCAAATCCAATTGCTAATGTTAATAAACTTGATGATAATCCAATTGCCCAATCTCCAAAGAAAACAATAAATAATAATGGAACAATAAGGAAATTCCAAATAAATATATTAGCTAAAATACGAGCAATAAATCCAGTATTTGATCTAAATAATGCAGCACCATTCCAAAATAATAAATAAAATGTCCAAGATAATGGTAATGCACAAGTTGATATATGAACTAAAAGATAATTTTGAAATCCTTTAACTAAATAAGTTTTATGAACAAACATTAACATTGAAAGATTAAAAAAATTTGCAATTACTAATAATTCAGATAAAAAGTAATGACCATGAGAAAATAATAATGACCAAAAAAATGTAATTATATTAAATATAATAAAATGTTTACCAACAACATTAGCAACACCAGATCTACTTTGATTATTACTATCTGGAGCAATATATTGTAAAACAAAAACAAGTTGAAAAATATAAAGAATTACCCAATAAACAAATATAATAAAAATATTTGCAGTAAATGGGGTCATTCCAATATCAAATGGATCACCTTCATTGAATTGTCTACCAAAAATTAAATATCTTATAGTACCATAAGCAGATAATGCTAATGAAATAGCAGTTGTAATTGTATTCTGAAATTTTGCTTGATTTACTGATTGTGACATTATTTTTAAAATCTAATGATATTATCTCTTAAACTAAATGGAAACTTGTTGCTATTTATAGTGATAGCAACGTTGTTTGGCAGATTGCTCAAGGTTGCATTATACCCGCATTTGTCACGTTTTACGCTCAATATAAGTATGTACACATTATTAATCTAGAATTGACACATAGTTAGCCTATAATAGTATATTTAGTGCCCTGTAGCATAATTCAAGTAGATCATCCACTCCGCTTACTTTATGGCTTACATCCCCCGGAATGACCCGCACGCACGGTGTACTGCAAGAAAAAAAAATTGTGAAAATTTTTGATGAGCTTGAGCTGCAGTATATACAAAGATGGTATTAGATAAGAATCCAAAGGATAGACAACGTACCAATATCTCGAGGCCACAGGCTGCCAGTTTAGCTCGACTTAGGAAATCTAAGAGAGATATTCAAAGACTTCTTAGAAAAGATACTCTTCCTGCTGATTTGAGAGTAGAGAAGGAGCAAGCATTGCAAGCTTTAGAGCTTCAGATTCATGGACTTTCGCAAGCCAAAGTAGCTCAAAAATATGCTAAAAAGTATCATATGATTCGCTTCTTTGAGCGTAAGAAAGCACTTCGTAAATATAAGCTGGCTAAAAAAGAGATTGATGAGCTTGAAGCTGAGAAGGCTAAAGTTATAGAATCAGATCCATCGAAAGCTGCATTATTAAAGAAAGAGATAAAGAAAACAAGAAAGAAAGTTGATCATTGTGAAATAGATCTTCTTTATACTGTTAATTTTCCAAAAGAAAAGAGATATATAGCTTTATATCCAAAAGAGAATGATAAAGAAGGAATACCAGAAGAGATTAAGAAAGGTAAAATTAAGACTGATGAGCAACGGACAGAATATAAGAAATCTATTAAAGAAATGATGAATAATGGTACAATTTTAATTACTTTACAAGATATTCTTAGTGGAAGAGTTGATCATGATAAATTTATTCATCAACAACAACAACATGTAAAATTACAAGAACCTGATAAAATCAATACTAAGATATCAAAGAAAGATGAACAATCTGATGAGGATGACTTTTTTGAGTAATATAAAAATTAATGCATATAATATCATTTATTAAAATAAAAATAAAAATGTAGAATTAAATAAATTTATGCTTAATTGAATAACTAATATTTAAAGCATCATTAATACAAAGAACTGTTAATTCATGATTTCTTAACTGTTCAGGTATAGTAAATGTCGAAGAAACAATACCTAACCTTTTAGATCCCATTCTTGGACTAGCTCTTTTGATTAAATATAATTCATTTTCATTTATATTACAAATAATAAAGAACCATCCTTCTTTTTGCATTTTTGGATACTTTGCACAGTATGCCTTAAAGTTCTTATTCAATGGTGGGTTATTATGTTCAACAGTAACACTCAACAGTTTTTCATTAGTTTGGCTTATTTTCAAATTTCCTGTTGGGAGGGTACCGGCTGTCTTGAGGAATCTATCATGGTGGTTATTGAACTTCATAATTGGTAGTTTCTTCAACTGTTGCGAGTTCATCTCGCCGATTGACTCCAACGTTATTTCTGGCTCGCCCTCAAGCTTTCTCATTTGGAAGCCCGGTAAGCTGAATACAGGATCCTCGTCGTACCAGTGACCCTGTTTGACTGACCACATTAGCTGAATGAACATTCTCACAGCACTCAAGTATCCCAACTCTGCAGCCATGTCGACGCACGCTTGTATAATTCTTAGAGCTTGGTCGAGCACAGTAACAGTATCCTGGACGTAATCAATAATTGGTAATTTAATTCTAGACATATATGCCTGGAGTAACAAGAATGTCTTTACATGAGGATCCCAAATTGGCAAGCCCTCAAAGGTCTCTTCAATGCTGTAGCGCATCTGCTCAGATAACTCAGTGTTAATCAATTCTTCTCCGTGACGAGTTGGAAGCTCATCATATTCTGTAGCGAGTGAAAGGATCTTCAAGCACTGTTGGAATGTTGGTTTACTCTTTATTTCTTTTAAAAACATTCTCACGGTCTTGTGTGACATATAATAGTATGATGATATCAGCAAGAATGGTGTAGGTGTGATAACAACCCTATTATTCATAGACTTGAGTTTTAAACACTTAGATTCTTTCAAACTTTGAATACTGGAATCCACAAGATTAGTCAAATAATTACTAATTCCATTATCACTAGTATCCTCAATACCATAATATGTAGGATTATTATAAACTCTTCTAAATAAAAATGTCCATGCTAAAAAGTCAAGAGCATCTTGTTGAGTCTTTATGGTTCCAGAAGAAATTTCAGCACCTAAATGATCATCTAAAACTTTATGTAAAGAACTTTCTACTGGGAAACCAACATTCAAAAAATGCTTGTAAAACATTTTTCTACTTTCTCTAGTATAAACCATTGCTATACCAGAAGTATCAAAAGCAGGTCTACCAGCACGTCCCATCATTTGTAATACATCAGTTAAATCCATATCTCTGTACCCTTCAATTTTGGCATCAAAGAACTGAGTACCTTTAATGATGACTAAATGTGCAGGCAAGTTAACACCCCAAGCCAAAGTGGATGTAGCAACAAGAATTTGGATCTTGTTTTGTTCAAATAATCTATGAGATATCTTTCTGTCACTGTCTACAAGACCAGCATGATGAAGACCTATACCAAACTGCAATGATAATCTTAAAGTTTCATCTTTCACTGTCTCAAGGGTGTCCTCCAACTCATACTCATCCATTTTAAGAAATCTCTTAGGATTATCCTCTAATCCACACATATGAATCAAGTCCAAAGCAGTCAATCTGGTCTGACGTCTGGAAGCAACAAATATAAGAACAGGTTTCTCAGGAGAATGTTGTTTGATAGCCATGAACGCAGGTTTATTCATCTTCTTCATTAATGGACAAAAAGCCAAGTTATCTGGGAAACCATCAATATACATTTGTAAAGGCACAGGTCTCACAGCTTGAGGAAAATTGAATAAACAATCTTTAACACCTAACCAACTAGCCATATCCATAGCATTAGAAACAGCAGTAGACATTCCTAATAACCTAACAGGTTTATTAGTTAATGATGAAATATAATTCATACGACTAACAATCATTTCCAAGATTGGACCTCTATCAGTAGCTAATAAATGAATTTCATCCATAATCACCAAAGATATCTGTTGAACAAATTTTCTTGTCTGCCAATTACGTGAAATACCATCAAACTTCTCTGGAGTAGTGACTATGATGGAAGCTTCGTGAACCTCACGGGCTTCTGGGGTAGAATCACCAGTCAACTCGACTACTTTATATTTAGTATTTCCACTAATTTTAGTCTTCCAGTCATCAACTCTTTCCCTCACCAAGGCCTTCATAGGGGCAATATATACCACTTTAGATCCTGGGAACTCATTGAAAGCATGCCATATTGCCAATTCCGCTGCTACTGTTTTACCAGAACCAGTAGGCGAACCAAGGAATGCAGAAGAATTAGTATTATATAGAGAGTGGAAAACCATTGTCTGCATACCATTGAAGTAATTGAACTTCTTTTCATATATTTTCTCAACAGTAGAATCGTGTAATGCAGAAGTTGGCAAGGGCTGCAATGGAAGCAATTTTGAAGTAACTGTTTCATTTGAAGGTCTAATCAAGTGTTGGAACGACACAACATGGCCAGCCTGTGAGCCTATCCATGAATCAGATATAGCATTAATGATAATTTGTGAAGGGAGTGGATCAGATAATGGGATCATGAACTCAATTTTATGTTCATTCTTGTAGTTTCTGGAATTTAATATAAGTTTATCGAAATATAACAACGATGAGTTCTCATTGGACTCTGCAAATATCCAAAACATTTGGATATTACCGTGAGTCTTTTTATCCCATACAAAATCAGATTCAATTGTTGCTGATACTCTCATAACATTGGAAGTAACAGGGAAAATTTCAGCTTCAATGAATAAATTTGGAAATCTATCCACGATTCTAGAAACAGTTTTTCCCATACCTTTATTATGAATCAAATCACCAATCTCTCCTGTATCCATTTGTTTCAATTCATCGATGCTAACATTTTTACTTTGAAGAATTCTTAAAATTTGACCTGAAAGTGAGAATTGAGTAAGAGGATGTTCAAAATGCCATATTTGAGAATCAATACTTTTACAAAGTTCAAGCATAATTTTACTAAATGATCCCCATCTTCTATTGATACCAATAAGTAATAAAGAACGACAAATTCTTGCTGAATTCTGAGCAATATAATTCATATCAGATCCTAAAGCAGAACTTCTCACTTGAGATTTAGAAATAAATGACTGTAAAAGAATATTAGTTTTAGACAGCGGAGTACTTATATCACCGGCTACCTCACACGCAGCATGAGTTTCAAGTCTTTTTAACTCTTCTTCCTCTTCAGGTCTGAATGCTATTCCATCAAATTCACTACTAGCACTAATCATAGAAAGAACATCAGCTTCTGTAGCTCTCGGATTAAGGATTTTATTAAAAACTTCAACAGTATCACTTAAAAGATAAAATTCAGATGCAATTCTACCTAAATCTTTTGAAATAAATGCTGAAGATTTTTCATCAAATACAATCATTTGTAATGAATGGAGTCTTCTAGCAGCGTTTATAATCATCTCTCTTCTTTTACCAATTAATTGAGGATCATCTTTAATATCATTCCATTTTAGTCCGTAAGAAAATGGATTCTGTTTCATTCTAACAAACATATAAGTATATCCTAACCATCTAACACCTTCATCAACATTCATTACAGTTCCAAGTGATATCTCGGCATTTAAATTATCAACTAACTTAGCAGCTAATTTAGATTCAATTGGATGTTGCTGAGTAAGTAAATCTAAATAATGATCTAATTTACTAGCAGTAGTAAACAAAATACTGGTACCATATTTCTCAAATTGAGGTCTACCAGCTCTTCCAAAAATTTGAATAACATCAGAAATACCTAAATCAGTGTTTCCACCTTTCTTTGGATCATACACTTGAGTACCTTTAATCATTACAGTTGAAGCTGGTAAATTAACACCCCAAGCTAAAGTTGCAGTACAAACCAATACCTTTATCACACCTTCAGAAAACATTTTCTCGACTAAATTTCTATCTGATCTCAGCATACCAGCGTGATGAATACCAAAACCATCAGGGAATATAGTTTTCAAATCTTTACTTCTATCTTTTCGCAGAACTTCACGACTAAAGAAATCATATTTCTCAGTATCTTCACAGGCAAATAATGGACTATCAGCATAAGATCTTGCCAAACTAATATATCCCTGGGCAGTGTTAAATGTTTCCTTACGTGAATGAACAAATACCATAACTTGATTTTCTTCCTTTATATTCTCAATAAGTTTTTCATACGATATTTCTTGTAGATTCTCTTTAATCTTTCTAAAGTCATTGGAAGGATCACGCACACCAATAATCTCTTGTCTTAATGGTAAAGGTCTAAAATGCAGATCAAAGTAAAACATACCAACCTGTCTATTGACACCCAAGAAATCAGCTACGTCAACATAATTTGGTAATGTAGCAGAAAGACCTGTGACTCTAATCATAGATTGTGAACTTTCTACTTGTCTAAGAGTTCTGGCTACTAAAGTTTCAATAACAGAACCTCTATCTTCATGTAACAAATGCACTTCATCAATAATCAATAATCTAACTTTAGAAGACAATTCATCATCTCCAGTTGATTTTCTAGTAACAACATCCCACTTCTCTGGAGTCGTAACAATAATTTGGGTATTTAATATTTCAGTCTTTGTCAATTGCATATCACCAGTTAATTCTCTCACTTGGATATTAAGCCATTTTAACTTATTTTGAAACTTTTCCACAATTTCTGCAGCTAAAGCCTTCAATGGTGCTATATATACTATTTTAAAACTATTATACTGAACGTCGATCTTCACTGACCCGTCAGCAGTATTCGTTTGACTTGTAAATTGAGAAATCGTCCGCAAGATTGTAAGAAGAGCTATATCAGTCTTACCAGCACCAGTAGGAGCACAAATTAACATATTCTCATTTGTCTTATATGCGACATCATATACAAGAGATTGAACTCTATTTAAAGTTTTATAACCTTTAAATGTATTAGAACAAAGAGCATCCAAGTCATTTATAGCAATAAGATCATGCATATTAACATAATCAGGTTTTTTCTCATTAACTGGTATAAGAACTTCTTCATATGTACCATAATTTGTTCTTGTTGATCCTGGAGGTAATGTAAATTTTTTTCCTGATATACTTAAAATATTACCAGAACTTTGAGGATTAGCAAAAACATGAGGATATTTTTTTTCTGTTAATGAATAATCTGAAGGTAATAATTTAGCATTTTTAGCAGCTTCTAAATTCTTCTTAACTAAATTATCTCGTTGAGCTGGTGTTAAAAATCTGCTTCTAAAATCAGTATTATCTTGAGCTTTACTAAATGACAGTTCCTGTTCTAATATTTTATCTCTATTTTGAACTAATTTAGTTATTAAATCAAAATTTTCAAATCCTAGTAAATCAAATAATAAACTTTGAAGTTCATCTTCTTCTGAAATTGTATGTAAAGTCTCTAAAATACTCTGCCAAATATTTTGATTCTTAGAATCTATAGCCTCACATTCCTCTTTAATTTCCTCGAATAAATCAGTATCAGAAATCAGATCATCAGATATAGAGGATTCTTCTTCAAGATCTTCGTCTACCACCTTCGTATCAATACTCTCAATGGTATTTAATAGTCCACCAAACTTCCTCAATCTATCCTCTAACAACTTATTGGCATCCTGGTCAAAATTCGCTAATACCTGATCATCAGGATACTCTAAATTCAAAGAACTTAAATAATCAGTCATTTTTGACATAGCCGCCATGTATGACCCCGTAGAGTCAGCATTGTAGGCAGTACTCATAGCGCTCTTTGGTATAAGATCTGGATGGTGTATTGGCAAGTTTTTTATATGTAATGCACCAAGGCCCCGGGCTCCACCACAAGATTATTAATCCATTGCCGAACATGGACTACTAGCTTTGGCCAATTTTAGACAATGGAAAATAGCTGAAAATTGCAAACAACTAAACTGTATCAGCTGCACAAATACGACACCACGAACTACTCTGTGTCAAGTACCATCTCTCCCATCTCTCCCACGGCTGTATTTCAGAGCCTTTTTTTTCATACTAGCAGCGACCGTCAACCATGAGCATAGACAAAGTATTGACCACTGTTGAGACACTGGCAAATCGCCAAATTAAACGGCTAGAAATATCAAACTCGCACAATGGTGTAACCGAGTTGTACGGAATGTTAGTAAATCGTGAAAGTGGCTGCGAGCATTATCACTCTGACAAAGATATCATTTGCCTTAAATTTGAGTGCTGTAACAAGTATTGGGCGTGTTTTCAATGTCATTTGAGTCCAAACACATCTTCCTCGATTGATAGATGCATCTACACGGACTCCCCAGTTAAGAAGTTCGATCAATTACAATTAGACAGGGGAATTAAAGTAGTGGCCTGTGGTAAATGCGGCCATGAAATGCTGTTTGGCGAGTATAAAAGCGCTGGATTTTGTAAAGAATGTAATGGCCAGTTCAATCCAGGCTGCAGTCTACACTATCACTATTACTTTGACATATAACCAAAGGAGAAAGACGCCTGTTCTGCTAACGGTGCTGCTGGGATAGGCCCTTTCCTCAAAAATATGTTGCTTCCAGAAGGTATTAATGGTACAGTACATTCTTTACTTAAAATTAAAGAAGAACTAAAAACTATGATGGATGGAAAAAGTATTAAAAAGTTATCTCCGTCTAATTTGAATCATTTCTCAATCTTACAGAAATCAGACTCAGACAAACCATTTTTTGATTCCGAAGAGTCTTTTTGCTCCATTCAATATCTAGACAAGAAACATAAAAGATGTATATAATTTTCATCTTCATAATACATTAATTTTCTCGTTTTTAATTTTGATAAATCAGGTTTATATTTTTTCACATAATCTAGAATTCCCAAATAATAACCTAAAGAAATCATTTTCAATAGAGTTTTCGTCAGATAAATCATGTAAAGCATAAGATGCATTGTATGTTAATCTTTCATCATATCTTTTGAATAATCTAGAATTATTTGACAAACAATAATGTATAAATTTACATTCAAAAACAAAAGGTAAAAAGTGTATAAAAGGATCATAATCAATGTCCATAACAAAGATGCAATTTCCAGAAAATGCATCTATGTCTGACATTTCAACATTGATGTTTAATTTTCTACGAAACAAAAATCCAATAGTTTTCAACAGATGAAAACTATAAAAATTAATGTATTTATCATTATATTTTTCTTTTATTACTTCATCTAATAAATCATTCAAAATAAGTTAACTCCTTTAAATCTCCTTCTCTACTGGTATAGATGGTCCGCATAGCAAAAAGATGAGAATGGAGCATTGTCCGCTTAGCAAAAAAAAATGCTAGCAGACAGATATATGACTCTGTCCGTTTAGCAAAAAAAAGTGCCCTCACTCAGATTTGAACTGAGGATCGCCACATTACTAGTGTGGCGCCTTACCAACTTGGCCATAAGGGCTTGTATATTTGGCATCGTTTTTTTGAGTACATGTTGAGTAAACAACAAAATTCTAGTAGTATATACGGAATATGTGTTTATGGCTCTGAAAATAGCCTCAAGATGAATTTTGTTTATCTTTATTTCATAATTATTGGTTTTCAGAGCTCTCAGGCTCTAAAAATATATGATTTTCGCAACTTTGCGTATAAATTGTGATATTCTCCACGTAGCAGTATTGAAAGAAGTTTTTCATATATAACTAACAATACTAGAAGTATCAATGGATAAAATATATTAATTATGGTAGATATTGTACTTTATAGTGTTCTAATAAGTCCTAATCAAGTTATAAGGGTAGTATGAGGCTCAAATGGTGTGCTAAGTTAGGATACGATGCGTGTTCTACGGCCATGCCCAAAGAGTAAACTAATAGATTAATAAAATAACGTAATAAAAAAAAGAGATGATGCAAATATTTGTAATGCTAGTGAGACAGTGATTTGATATTCTGTTCTATGTAAAGTAGATTAATTTTCTTAGATGTATTAAGACATTTCCTTCTCTATTACCATTAATGAATTCTAATATCTTTATACCAAGTAATCCTAAACTAATAGCAATTAATATACTTAGTTGATTTTCAATATCCAGAAGAGACCAATTTAATTGTTGAGAATCATTTCCAGAACTTAAATGAATATTACCTGATATTCTATTTTTATTTGGTGATGCATTAATAGTTATTTCAATATCTCTTTTTGTTAAATCACTAATTAAATTAATTAAAGATCTAAAGAATGAATCACTATATAAAAATTGAAAAGTTTTATTAAGTGATTCATCAATATTTGGATAATTAAAATTAATTTTATGAAATATTTGATATTGAAATGTTTCATTAATATCAGGCGTAAGATGATATAAATGAACAAGATTAAGATTAACTGCTTTTGTACTATTTGGATTATTTGGATAAACCTCTTCTTCTACTAATGGCGAGTCTCTTACTTGGACCGTTACCTTTGAGTTATCACTTTCAATTATATCATTATTAACATCAATCTGACTTTGCGGGAGTAACTTATCAAGAATATTTTTAACATCAGATTTTCTTTTAATAACATTTTCTAAGAATTCATCAGTTGATCTATTAATACTAATATAGTTCATAAGATCATTATCTAGTTCCATGAGTAAGTCTTTGGTATTTTGTAACTTTTTAATATATTTAACTAAACAATAAAGAACATTATTGTAATCATGATTCAATTTTATAACTTTGGAGTCACTTAGTAGCAATAAGGCCTTGGACGTCTCACCGTAAGTACTTATATAGTTAGATATCTCCATTAATCTATCCTTTGGGATTCTATCAGAATATCCTGACTCAAACTCTGAACCTAACATAACATCATTCACTTCTGGATTTACGTAGAACAGCCTTGACACATCATAGCTGATATAGTTATATGTTGTAATGTTAATAGGCACTGCATTAGTCAATGAAGATAGGATAAGAAATACTAATGACTCAGATAGTCTCATCGAATCTCATTGAGTCTTCTTTTTTTTTTTTTTTATTTATTTAGTTATTTATAATTCAGATAACGTAGTAGTATATATATGCTAAGCTGGGATTTAGAGTAACCATTATAGTGCTAATGAATGGATAGTGGGAATGTGCCTTACTAGAATAGGGGTGCATAAGGCACTATTAATTAATGGGTAACAGTTAGTTTTTTACCTCCAAAGCCACTTTTTCAAAGTTATATCGGAATCATTAAAGTTACCATTTAATTATTGGTTAATAAATTATGAATTTATTACAACTTTTTATTGGTTATGTCATTTTTTAGTAGTTCCACAGTAGCTCTGAATCTTGCCTTAAAAAATCGTGGCTGTCAGACGATGACATGAAGTCACGAGTTGAGTAGTAAGTCATTAAAATAATGATAATTGAAAAAATTTGATTAAAATTATTATAATAAACATTAAAATATGTTTAAGACTTTATTAGGGCCATTTGCTAGGTCACTAAAGATGAGTCAAGCGGGTCGGTATTATTCGTCCAGGTCGTCGGCTGGGCCATCTGCACGCCGAGTTGGAGGAATTTTGGCAGCTTCTGGAGCTGGAGTACTTACTGGTTATTTCTATCTGGCAAAATCAACCGAATTAAAAGCTACTACAACACTTGAAGAAGTTCCAAAGTTTGAGTATGCTAACGGTGAAAGTCTTAAGAAAGGTTTTCAAGAGATTGAAGCTTTAATTGGTGAAAATCAGTTCTCTAGATCTCCTGCTGAAATTGATTATCACAGTGATAGTTATTTTAATATTCATAAAGCAAGAGATGGAGAAAAACCAAAATTAATTGTTTTCCCTGAATCTACTGAACAAGTATCTGAGATTACAAAAATTTGCTACAAGTATAAAATTCCAATTATTCCTTTTAGTGGTGGAACTTCGCTTGAAGGTCATTATGTATCAACTAGACCAGGTATTGTCATTGATTTCTCTCGAATGAATAATATTATTAAATTAAATGAAAAAGATTTAGATATATCTGTTCAAGCTGGTGTTGGATGGCAAGATCTTGATGAATTCTTAAAACCCTATGATTTACTCTTTGGTCCAGATCCTGGACCAGGTGCAAAAATTGGCGGTATGGTGGCTACCTCATGTTCAGGAACTCAAGCTTTCAGATACGGTACAATGAAAGAGAATGTTTTAAATTTAACAGTAGTTTTATCTGATGGTACTATTTTGAAGACAAAGCAAAGATCAAGAAAATCAGCTGCTGGATATAACTTGACAGGTCTCTTTATTGGTGCAGAGGGCACTCTTGGAATCGTTACCGAGGCTACTTTGAAACTCAGTCCAAGACCACGGGTTGAGTCAGTCATTGTCGCTAATTTTAATAGTATCAGTGAAGCAACTGGCGCTGTTGAGACTCTCTTAACCAATGGTATCGCTTTGAACGCTATAGAATTATTAGATGCAAAAATGATGGAATGCATTAATTCAATGGGTCAAACAACTAAGAAATGGCAAAATAAACCAACTTTATTATTTAAAGTTGGAGGATATAATCAAAAAATTGTTGATGAAAATATAGCAATTGTTCGTAATGTTAGTAAATCTTTTAATGTTACTAATTTTGAATTTGCTACTAAAGAAGAAGATAAATTTGAACTTTGGCAAGCTAGAAAACTTGGATTTTTCTCAAGTATTGATTATGGTAAACAATTATTAGGACAAGATGCTAAAGTTTGGGCTACTGATGTAGCTGTACCAATCTCTAAACTTTCATCTATTATTGCCAACACCGAAGAAGAAGTACTCGCCAACAAAGATAAAGGGATTTTCACTACCGTTTTAGGTCACGTAGGAGATGGTAATTTTCATACTATAATTATATACAAACCAGAATCAAAACCATTGGTCGAGAAAATAACTTCTAATATGGTTTATAATGCAATCTCTTATGAGGGTACTTGCACTGGTGAACATGGCGTTGGCTTAGGTAAACGTGTTTTCTTAGAGAAGGAAGTAGGTGAAAATTCTATTAATCTCATGAGACACTTAAAGTTAAGCTTAGACCCTTACGGACTTTTAAACACTGATAAGGTCTTCAAAATGGATATAAACGATTCAATAGAATAGATGTTTACTCTACTTGTAGATGAGCTGCGTAGTGCCGCGATGAGCGTCCGGGCTCGGAACTATAAAAAATTTTTCCCTTGAAATTTAGAGTGTAGGGGAAGAGGTAGATTCTAAGCACAGTATGGCTAAGAAAGTACAGAATAGTAAGAAGGCTACTTCCAAGAAGGTTGAGCAAAAAGCGGCCTCTAAGGAAGAGTTGAACCAAGATACTCTTAAGTTGGAGGAGAGTAGTGATGATGAGGATGAGTTTGCAGGATTTTCCAGTGATGAAGAAGGAGCGGAGGAGGAGGAGGAAGCTGATGAAGATGATGAAAGTGACAGTGAGAGCGAGGAAGAAGAAAAGGAGCAAATAGTAAAGAAACAGAAGAAGGAAGTTCAGCATACAGTTAAGAAACCAATAAAGGCATCTAACAACACTACTGCCGCTAATCTTGAGAAACATAAGCGTGGTATAATGTATATAGGTCGTCTTCCAAGTCAAGTTGATGAGCCAGATCTTAAACGTTATTTTGATCAATTTGGTGAAATTTTAAATGTTAGAATTTCACGTAATAGTAAAACTGGTGCTTCTAAGCATTTTGGATTTATTGAATTTGAAAATTATGAAGTTGCTAAAATTGCTCAAGAGACAATGAATAATTATTTATTATTTAATCATTTATTAAAATGTGAATTAGTGGATAACAGTACTGAAACTGGAGAAAAATATTTAGGTTTGTTTAAAAAGAATGGTAAGAAATTTAAGAAAGTTCCATGGGCTAAGATTGCAAAGAATAACTATGATAGTCCAAAGAGTGAACTTAAATGGAAACAATTAAAAAAGAAGAGTGAAGAGAAACAAAAACAGAGATTAGAAAAATTAAGGGATGCCGGATTTAATTTTGATTTGGTAAAATGATTTAATATTTATTATATAATGCTACGATATATCTTTATTAAATGTTTGTAATATTAACTGTAAAGAGCGAAAACAAAAGGAAAACAAAACAAAAGAAACAAACAAACAGGAAAAGTAAGTAAGTAAGTACGTATAAGAACTAAAGCAAATGCAGAAATTTCATTCTTTTTTAAAGTGTAAAGTAGGATCGTAATCAGTGTTATAACCAGCTTTCCAAATTTGTCCAAAAAATTCATATACTAATCTTCTATTATCATCAAATTGGACAAACATTCCACCATCGTCATAAAGATCACTTTTAATCAGTTTAATTCCGACAGTATCAAATTGCCAAGGTTCATTTCCCTTTGGAGTACCTTTTTTAATTTTAGATGAAGTAATTTTATCACTAGCACAGAATTTATAACCTAAACACTCATGAGACTGTCTCCAACCTTTACGATTAGAACGTACACTAGCAATATTTTCCAGAGGTGGTGGAATTAAAACTCCATAAGCTTCAAAAGAATCTCTATAATAATTCTTTAAAGCTTGACGGCCCTTGGCCCATTCTTCCAGCAGAATTCTTTGAGTATCTGGAGTTTGACCTAAAAACATTTTTTTATATTTAATTAACTTTATATCATCCAGATAAGCACGACCCTGTTTACAAATCATATATCCTGAATTGATCCAAAGCAATGTCATATCGTCTTGAGAAGAAATATGGGCTGGTTGTACCGAACATGCTCTAATTTGATATGAAGATGATTTAATAATAGCACTGCTTTTAGAGATTTCAGTTAACACAGCACCACATCCATGCTTATTAAATTCAAAGTTTTCATCGCCCATCATGGCCATTCCGAGCCAATATGTGTCTTTATCACCCCATATCTTTTCTCCTAATGGATTATACCAGGCCCTAATTTGCACCGCAGCAAACATACCCATGAAGTGTGCACTTCTTGAATATGCCATGACACCAGCTTCCATTAAATGTTTGTATTTTTTACCAAGGATTCTAGAGTTGAGGGTCTTGGCTGTGCTTGCTGGAATATCAAAGAAAATTTCATCATATACAGTTGGAAGAAGTTTCTTGAAGAGCTGAATATCCTCAGCATAAACAAAATCGTTATTCATACGATCTTTGAAGAAGAAAGTTTTGGAGGATTGATATTCTGGGAATTCAAAAAAAGTGTTTGGACGAACAAATGGAACAGAATCAGTATCCATAAGCAATACTTCTTCGAATGAATTAAAAAGAAGAGCCAAATACTTGTTAGAATACTCATTAAAATAATTTCTATAAGAGTTGGTAATGCAATTAGCAACATTTACAAACCAAATCTCTTGCTTAGGGTATTCAGTTGATATTTGATCATAATCCTTGATATAATCTTGGTATTTTTGATAAATTCCAGAAATAGTAGATTCATCTTTAATATCACTTCGAGATAAGGCAATAATGCTCTTTTGATATTCTTCTGAAAGATCACCCTTGTGAATAATTTGAATTGGTAATTTATTATTTAAAACTCTGAGAATTTGAATTTGAGCTGCTAAATTTTGAATATGAACATCAGCTGCAGAGATAATAATACCTCTACCATTGATTTTTGATTTAAATTCACTAAGGAAACAATGACTAGTTATTCTTTTATGATTCTTATTTCCTGATTCAGGATAAACATAATATTTTGAAATAATTGGAATATCTGTAAGAACTGTACCATCCCATCTCGTATAAGTAGGTAAAATTTTAGCTAACCATGGAAATAACGTAACTTCAATTTCACCACACATACCCATAAGTTCACTTTCATCAGACATTTCTCTTCCGTTAAGAGTACCATCATCATCAAAATCTTCATAATTACTATCATGAATAAATTCAGCAACTGCTTCGTTAACAATATTACCAAACAAATCTATTTGTTTACCAACTGTATTTTTAAGTTTATTTATAATATTTGAAGTTTTAGCTGGATCAGATTTAAGATTCTTTTGAAACCAACCTCTCAGTGGCTCAGTTCTATTAAGATAACACCTGTCAAATACTCTAAAATGTGTCATAACATCAGACATAAAAGTTTCCAGCTTAATAGTATTATTTAACATTTCTTCATAATCATTTTCAAGCTTCTTTAAATCTTCATCATTTAATTGATCACCTTGACCCAGATTTCTTTTATTATTTTTAGCTTCATCTTTTAATCTATTCATATACTCATCTTTCATAAAGACTTTAGCATTATGTGGCATATCATTTACATTAACTTCATCTTTAAGAAATGAATTCCACAGTTTTTCTTGATTTTGAACTAATTGCTGAAAATAAAGGTTACATTTCTTTGCAGTTGAGTATTTCAATAATAAGTCAGGACCATGCTCATCTAAAAGAGATTTATATTGAGTTGATGGAATTCTATAACTTTGACTAATTAATTCTTTAATAACTGCCTTATTTGATGACGATTCATCAACTTCAACCCATATTAATTTGGAAATATCAAATTTGATCCATAGTTGTCTCACACCAACTAGTACTACCAAAATTAATAGAAACCGACGAATATATGAGCTAATTCGCACCATCTACCAAATAGCAAAATTGCTGATCTATTCGCTATACCGCTTTTTTGTTACAAAAAAGTATATATACCAAAAAAAAAAAAAAAAAAAAAAAACTGTGAGGTTACTTTAAGTTCTTATTACTTTATCCGTAAATTTTTGGTCAATGAGGTGTCCGGATGTAGATCTATCAGTCTGGCTTTTCCAAGATTTGCCTCCCGCATTGGGGGCATTGCGTGCCCTGCCCCATTGTACTATTTCTTGCTAAAAAAATTTGTTGGCAAAGTCCGTTCTCCCTTTACTGTATATACTTCATTCACTGTACTATACATAGATAGATAGATAGATATCAATGTGCCTCTAAGTTTTGTGGAGACTATTATGAGGCCATAGTAGTGGCCACAATAAATCTTTATTAAATCTTTCTTTTTTATTATATTTTATTTTTTTTGTTTTTACTGGGAATTATCACCATGGCTTTGCCATTTATAGGAAGCAGTGGTAAACGAATCCCAAATAATAAATTCTGTTTGCTCTCAGAGAAATCTAATTGCTTTTTCTAATCAGAAAATAATTAGCTACAATTTGGTTTTTTTGAAGGCAGTCAACATATTAAGTGTAAAAAAAAAAAAAAAAACCTTCCCATCTCTCTCGGTTAAAACCGTAAACTTAATGATTTATTATTACCCTATACATTTAGTATATATTGGTAGCGTGTCATGGAGCCCCGATATAATATGCGACAGTTTTACCCATATAAGCAGAATAGTAAGAGCATATTAATCCTAAACTAGTAAATGTTCAAAAAAATTTACATTAAAATAATTATTATTAAAATTACTAAATTGTAGATTTATATTATTATATTCTTATTAAAAAATTATAATGAAAATTAATGATTATCGTGTTATCTTTACAATTATTGACAGTAAGTATAGTCATTCCATAATATTTACCCTACATGTTATAATAGAATTCTCTAACCTAAAGTAAAAAAAAAACACACCACCAGCCAGCCAATCGCGAGTGCCCAATAACTAAATCCTCAGAACATTTTTTCCTTGCGTGAAAAATTTATATTTATGTTATAAAACTCCCTAGTGGTTTGTGTTTATTGTCTCTAAGTAATATTTATTATAACAACTAATTTTTTAATTTTTTTTTGTTATAAAACATTTCTTGGAATAATTAAATTAATTATTAAAATAATTATGTTATCTAAAACTATTATTAAATCTACAGTGTTGCCATTAAATTTGGTCGCCAAAAGATTAGCCTCTACTCGTGCTATCTCAAACGCCACTGTTTCTGACCTTGACCTCAGATGGGAAACTTTACCAACTGTTGATCAACAAGAAATTGTATCTCAATTATCAGAGAGACAAAAACTCAGCTGGACTGAATTATCACCAGCTGAAAAGAAAGCTTCCTGGTACATCTCTTACGGTGAATGGGGACCAAGAAAGCCAGTTCACCCAAAGGGAGAATCTGGTAAAATCTTTGGAGGTGTTGCTATTGGTTTAGCTATCGCTTTCACTTTATTCGGTGCTGCTAGATCTTTCGGTACTACTCCATCAACTATGAACAGAGAATGGCAAGAACAATCTGACGAATACCTCAAGTCTAAGAATGCTAACCCATGGGGATCTTACTCTCAAATCCAATCTAAATAAACTCTTTAAAAAGAATTTATTTATTCATTGAATAACTAGGAGAGGGAAATGCCTAATTGGCAAATATAAAAATGGAAAAGAGAAAAAAAAAATTATAAGAGGAATCTGAACTAGTTATTTTTATTTAATTCACCTAATTAATGGTAGTTCTTTATAATAACTACTTTATTCCAACATTTTACAGTCATAGAGGTTTTTTATTTTTATTAAATTGACTCAAAAGAGCTTTGGTTAGTTTATACTGATAATTACCCCAACATTGTTTAACACCTTTATTAAGATTTTAATAAAAGTAACACTTTTTGCAATATTTGAATTATTTGTAGACTATAACCATTTGTACATTAATTATTTACTGAGGATTATATATTATATATTAATTAACAATGTCTAAGCTTCCTTTCTCTTCTTGGATCCGGAGGCCATCTTCTTGGCTATCTTGATCATTTTTTGGAACCAGAACACGTTTAAAACATCCATGCTGAAGTTCAATAAGACCACACTGGATGAGACTATCTTTAAATATAGAGCTATGTCACTCCAGATAGCAGATAATTCGATTATGACTCTAAAGATAGCGTAGAAACCCCAGATAATTCTTACCGAGAAGAAGGTGAGCATCAATAGCACACCGTTAACCACGTTAAGTTTAGTTGAGGACCAGAAGCCTGTTGTAGCCTTTGTGTTTGAAATGAACCAGTTCATATTGACAAATGGAGTACTTAATTCGAATATTAAGAATCTTGGAATCCAATATTGGAAGAATGGGAGAGGAGTAGTTGCAAATACGTAAAGTGAGACGGCAGCATGGAATAAGAATTCTAATCCAAATAAATCAAAATATCTTAAACAAATAACTAAATCCCATAAGAAATATCCAACAGTTATACTTGCAAGAACTAAATGATTATAATTATTACCAAGTAATTGATCATTATCAAGGGAGTCATCTAAAATGGTATAAATGCACCCAACAACTGATGCAATCGCTTGAATCATAGATATAAAATGAATATCATAGTTAATTTTGAGTTTTTTCTTTTTCGGATCAGTTGAAGTTTCAAGAGATTTATATAAATCACCAAAAAAATATCTTCCAATACTTGGACATATTAAAAATAAAAGATTGTAAAATATGAATGTGTACAAAACTTCATGAGCATGAAGACTATAATAACTACTATTTGGATCACCAAGCCAATTAGGTCTTAAAGATTGTGAAAAAGTTTCAAATGTCATTTTCAATATTATTTATGTTCTTCTTGATTATAATAACTTTTTTTTTTGTCTGATTTTATATAAAAACTGTGGGTACCCAACAATTTATATATGTTGATACTACCGGATCATCAACATATTTCCGAATATGCTACAAGCACCTCATAAACACGCATATGTATTTAAATAGATTCTTCATATGTAATTTTATTATCTTTGAATAAGAAAAATGTCTTTTCTAATACATCTAAAGCTTTAGAAAACTCACCAACGATATACTCATCATCCCACTCTGCTAAAGGACTCTTACGGTTCTTCGCAAATAATGGTTGGATCTCTTCTACGAACTCATGCTTAACGACCTCCCAACTACTGTAGTGGAACGCAAGGTTGTCACCTAACTTGTCAACCAACAGTTTCTCCCACGCCCTTTGATCTTCCTTTGATGGTAACTCCGATGCGTTACTCCACACTCCGGCGATCGCGGCGTTAGAGGCCTCAATAGTGAGCCACTTGATAGACGTAATCTTCATACCAGAGAACGCTAATGTTGGGTCATCGATCGCAAATATATGCTCATACAACCCCTCAATACGCGAGGAACTGGATGGGATACCTTGCTCATCTCCAGCAACTGTTAATTTAACAATTGAGGACCCATCCTTGTGCTTTGGAATGAATGGGAAATGCCAATGATAACCAGTAGCTAAAATAACATGGTCAATATCTGATTCTATAGTACCATCAGCAAATTCAATTTGTTTAGTTTCAGGTAAGAATCTCTTTATTTCAGGTTTATTAATAATTCCATCAGAACCAGCAGCACGATCTAACCAAGCAAAAACTGCTGCTTTCTGTTTTTTAGTTCCAAATCCACGACGTGAAATATAAGTTTTATTTGCAACTGGGAAAATATATTGAAGAGTATCTAAAGCACTAATACTTCCACCAACAAATACAACATTTTTTCCCTTATATGGTTCAGGACTACGCCATGATTTATTATGAGAAATTGAACCAGGATATTTTAATGCATATTCTCCTAATCCAGGAATTTTTGGAATAAATGGAATTGAATAATGTCCAGCAGCTACTAAAACTGCATCAAAAGTTTCAGTATACCATTCATCTTTATTACCATTTTGATGACGAATTACAACTTCCCATTTATTATCTTTATTTTTATCAATTGATTCAACTTGACTCAGAAATCTAACATATTTTTTTAAATCATTAACATCTGCAAATTTATTAATTGTACTTTCAAGCTTTTTATAATTAGTAAAAGGGGCAACAGTTTTTTCAAAAGGTGTTAATTTTTCATAATCATCATCTTTCCAATGTGAAAATCTAACAAATGATTTTGGAACATTGGTAAAAAGTCCAGGGTAAACTGCACTATTGGTCCATTGTAAAGATTTATCAATGGTAGATTTAGTGGTAACCACATTGTCAACCGTTGCGCTCTTAATCTTCTCCTTAGTACCATCATCAAGGGCCTGATACGCAATAGGATGGATCTTATCAGCATCATCATAAGTCTCATCCTTTAAAAATTCACTAGGTGGTAAGTCTCCATCTGGTTCATCAATTTTAGCATTCCAAATACCACCAATCTTATCTTGCTGCTCAAAAACCACAATCTCGTCAAATGCTGGATCTTCTGGTAGTTGCTCTGAGTAAGTACCGCTCTTAGATGTATGTAATAATTCATAAGTACCTGAGAGTCCAGCAACACCAGCACCAATAACGGCAATCTTTTTTATATTAAATGATTTATTAGCCATTTTCTTGTTCTGAAAAAAAGGAAGAAGCAAACAAAAAGAATAAAAAAAAATCTAAAAATTTTATTATATTTTAAAAGAATTAGTAGAGATGATTATCTGTCGTAGTTATACTCTCAAGTCTTTGACGCACGAAAAAATCAATGAAATTACGTGATTAACTGTGCTGCTTTGATGTGGCGCCTATTATATAATATATTGCCTGATTCGTCAATATCTAGAAATTGGATCATGCTGGAAATCTAAATATTCATATGTCTTATTATTATTATTATGCAATTATCAAAATGCCACTATTTCTTTTTCTATCCCTGTTTCTTTTGTTAATCATTTACGCTTCTTTACTTTACCAAAGGTAACTGTATTAGTCTTTTTCTTAGATGATTTTTGACGTGCTAACTCCTGGTCATCATCTTTTTCAACCTCTTTATTATTAACTAATACACTCTTCTTAGACCTTATATTACTAGTCTTATCATTCTCAATTTTTTCCCGAGATTTTCGTATATTATCCTTTCTAAGTTTATTCTTCAATGACTTCATACTTTTAGAATCATTTACTTCAATTTGCAATTTACGTTCCGCAGCTTTAATAATATCAAAACTTCCACTATTATTATACAGTTTAATAGTTTTTCTATTCCTAATATTATCATCAATACTATTTATACTAATACTGCTACTATCATTATCTTCAATACTTAATCCAGAACCTCCTTTAATAATAGGTAACTGGAAAAAATCTTCAAAAGTCTTACCGCTGCTTTCTTGATCTTTTGAAGGTTTCATCCATGAATTAATATGCTTATTGGTTAATTTTAATGATTCTAAAAATTCACTCTGAAGAGCTTGTTTCTCCTGTATATCTTTCCTATTGTTACCGCTCATCTTATCCTCGTCATGTTCAGCTTCAACGCCTCACAAATTCTTCGCATCCAGTCGATGCGGTGCTAAGCGCACGAACTCTCGATAGGGTATCACCAGTAAGGACCTGGAAAAAAAAAAAAAAAAAAAGAAGGTAATACTTGAAAGCTGTATAGTTGTACCTATCTGTTAGTTGGGATAAAACACGCGACGCGACTGTTTTGATAGATTTATAAACGTTACAGCAAATTAATTAAAAATTCTTTTTCATTGAGAAGGTTTTTTTATTTTATTATATCACAGTTTGTGGAAATCGTACGATTGAAACAATATAACCAGTATACAACGAATGAGTAAAGGTTGGTTGCCACGGAGTTAATTTTTTACCTTAAAAAGATTAAATATTAATTATGGGCGGTGGTGATTATAATAAAAAAGATCACTACAAGCCCTATTCGTCCTATCACCCTCAATATTCAGGAAAGAATGGGGGTGATAGAGATCGTGATCGCGACAAGAGACCAAATTCACTGTCTGGTAGCTCAAAACAATATTCCTCTTCTTCAAATGGATCATTTTATTCAAATAATAATAATAATAACAATAATAACAATAATAAGAGACCTATGTTCCCAAAACATCAAGGTGGGAATCATTATTCTGGCTCATATAATAATGGATCTGGAAGTTCAATGTTTCCTAAAAAAAAATATAATAATAATGGATACCATCCTTATAATTCAAATAGACAACGAAATGGCGGATCAGTTTATATTCATGATTCTAATAAGGGAAAAGGAAAACGTCAAGATGACTCACATTACAATGGACAAGGGTTTGATAACCAGCGAAGAGATTTCGATGATAATAGGAATAACAATAACAATAATAATAATAACTATAGAAGATATGATAGTTATAGAAGAGATCATTATTCTAATAACCAAACACAACGTAAGTCTCCATCTCCTGGACTGGCTCTTCTGTATGACACCAAGCAAAAGCTGGTCCCTATCGAGGAGAATAAACTTGGTTTAGAACTAGGACAAACAACAAAACAACAAGAGGTCAAAAGTTCTGAAGGGATGAACCTGGCAAAGGATGCTTCGGCGAAGAGTAAGACGGACGTCACGATTGCGGAGCCACTGCAGAGCCAGCCTAAGTCTGCAGGAGAGGATGTTCATCAGACGAACATACAGGCGGCCACAAAGCCTGAACCGGAAGTTGTACCTTCTAGTAAACAGGAATCTGCTAAGCATGATGTTCTGGTAGAGAAAGAACATACCGACAAGAAGGAGGCCACGAGTTCTACTGAGCAGAAGAAAGAAGCTGTGAGTTCTATTGAGCAGAAGAAAGAGGTTGCAAGTTCTATTGAGCAGAAGAAGGAGACTACACGTTCTGTGAGTTCTATTGAGCAGAAGAAAGAGGTTGCAAGTTCTATTGAGCACAGTAAACCAACTGAGAAGAAGCATGCCGATGATATCGTTAAAAGTGCAAGTAAAGCTGACGAGGTCCCAGAGCAGGCTGCAAAGGATTCGAAATTGGATAAAGAGACAAAGAAAGTGGACGGGGAATTATCTGAAAAGAAGAAGAACAAAGGCAAAGAGTTGGTTAAAAAGCATGGGTTAAATAAAGATCCAAAAAAGAAACATAGTCTTTTTAAGGCTTCTGCCAAACCTGTTCATTTAGTGAAAAAGAGTGATTTATTCAGAAAGAAAAGCATAGACGACCATAGAAAACATAAGATGCCACAGATAGTTAAGACTATTGTGCCTGAAACTGTGGGTACTTCTGTTTTGCCAAAGGAAGATAAACGTACTGTTCTGCCAGTGCTAATTGCAAAGAGTGAAGAACCTAAAACTGCTCTGCCAGTGTCAGTGACCGTTTCAAAGAACGATGTCAATTCAACTGCCCTGCCGGTACCAGCAGTCGTTGCGAACAAGGATGACAAGGAAACCGCTCTGCCTGTGACTATTGCAAACAATGATGACAAGAAAACCGCACTGCCAGTACCAGAGTCTGTCACAAAAAGCGAAGACAAGCTGACTCTTCTGCCAGTTCCTGTTAAAAGTGATGATGATACCGAGAAGACAGACAAGATCAGTCATGTATCAGATGACACCGCTAAGCTTGACCCAAGTACAAAAATCGAAAAACAGAGGGAAGTAGAAGATGATAAAGAGCTCTCTAAAGAGCCTTCAAAAGCTACTAATAGCAGCCCTCCTCCATCAAGGGCTATGACTGATGGTCAGAGATCATCGCCATTAAGTGACATTAATTTTTCTATGGATACTTCAGACCACGAGCAGTTACCTGCTCATAATGAGAAGAGTCTGAAAAATATTGATTCAAGTGATGATGAAGATATTCATCCTCATTTATCTAGGGCTGGTAGAACTGTACTAGAGTTAAAGCCATATGATAACGAAGAGGAAGAAGAAGAAGAAGGAGAAGAAAAAGAAAAAGAATCAGATGTTAGTCACGGAAGGGTTGATGATGACAACGAGAATGATGATGTTTCGGATACTGACACGGTCATAGCTGACTATCCTCCTAGATCGAGAAGAGGAAGGGGAAGATTGGTTCGAAAGTCTGAGTATAATAGTCCTAAAGAAGCAAATCTCTCTGATGATGCCTCAAAGGAAGAGAGTACTCGGAGTGATAGTAGAAGTCGCCTGAGAAATAATCAGAAAAAGACTAGAATCGGACGTGATGCTAGCGGTAGATCTAAATTGCAAAGAGCTTGTGATAAGGGAAAGTATGATATTGCCGAACAATTATTGAAAGAAGGTGTGGATGTTAATGACACAGATTATGCTGGTAATTCTTCATTACATGAAGCTGCGTTGAAGGGACATTATGAGATTGCCCAGTTATTGATTCAATATGGTGCAGATGTGAATTTGCAATCAGGTCCAGAAGACTTGGATACTCCTTTAATCGATGCTGCTGCTAATGGGCACTTGGATGTTGTACGCTTACTTTTAGAGAATGGTGCAAATCCTAACATTACAAATACTCTCCGCGAAAATGTGTATGAATTAATTGATGAGTCTGATGACAAGGCCCGTGGGGAACTTCTCAAATTAGTTCTTAAGAAACGGGAAGAATTTAAAGACACAGGTAAACTGGCAGATGAGGGATACGACTCTAATATAGATGACGACGACAGGGTGAACCAAAACAGGAATGATTTATTTTGGGTGGATCTTATATCGCGTTCAGGTAGGAATGAGATTTACCAAAGGGTTGCTGATGGAGACTATGCTTTTGTCGCTAAATATTTATCTGGGGGAGGAGTTGCAAATGTTGAAACTCTTGTGATTGCTTCTAGACATGGACATTCAGACATTGTGAGTATATTGTTAGGATTTGGTGCCAAAATAAATGGTGTAGCTAAGGATGGATCAACTGCCTTAATGCACGCTGTGGGTAAAAGCCGATTGGACATTGTTAGGTTGTTGATTGATAGTGGAGCTGATCCTTCTATGAAGAGGAAGTCTGACAATAAGAATTCTCTTGAAATTTGCAAAGAGAGTGACTTAGCGGATGATGAAGAGATTGAGTTATTAGAGAGCAAGTTACACGAATCTTCTGAGAAGCATGAAGAGTCTGAATCCAAGAAAGTACTGGTTAAGAAGAGTGTTTCGATGGAGAGAAGTGACTCTAGTAACAATTCTGAGTCAAAATCGAAGAAGAGAAAACTTGAAGCTGTAAAGCGTGAAGAAGCACCAACTAAGGTCAGACACGTTGAATCTAAACATAATGAAACCGAAAGAAAACCGTCTACGCTGGAACATGAACGGAAATTACACAACAAAGATAGACGGAAATCTACTGAAAAGCCTAAGAAGGATATTGTGCGTGATATACCATTGAAAACTTCTAAATTATTTGGAGGACAGATTGATGAGAGTCAAGATAAATCTGTTGAGGTACGGAAATCAATAGAATCAACAAAGACTGAAGAAAGGAAGGGTAGTGTTAGTTTAGAAAGTGGCAAGTTAGATGAAAAGAAAGGTGAAAATAAACAGGACACCAAGAATAAGGAAGCTTATGAACAGCAAAAGGCGGAGAAAATCCGTGCTAGACAGCAAGCGGTACTTCTTAAGATTTCTCAAGCTGAGAAGAAGAGAGAGGAGGAAAGAAAGATGCAAAAATTACAGGAAGAACAGCAACGTAAGAGAGATCAAGAAGAGGCAGAGCGGAAAAAGAAGTTACAAGTGCAACAAGCTGAGCAAGAGCAGAAACAAAAGGAGGTATCCAGAATTAAAAAGATTCGTGATAATTATCCATATTGTTTACAGTGTGCTAAATTTTTTGATTATGATTTATCCACAGATATAGATGAAATTGTTTTTGAGCAAGTAAGGGAAAGTATTCATAAATATGGACCATTATATTTTGCTGTTATTAACAATGAGAAATATGTTGTTGATTTACAAGTAAATTTATTATCAGGAATATCAAATCTTTATGAAAAGTATCCGAAATTAGGTGAAGGAAAGAGCTCTGTTAAAGACAATCAACAAGGTAAGTTATGGAATTTCTTTGGATCAATGATGATCAACGAACTCTATCCGCCTTCTTCTACTGTTGGTACACCAAAGCATGGATCCCCTGTACCAGAGAACAGAAATACATCTATTAATAATATGTTAGAAATGAATGCTGCTGAGTGCAAGAAATTTCAGTCGCTCTTGTTACATTGGATAAAATTATCCGTTGTAGAAGAGGAGATTTTTTCAAAGCTGAAATTATTCAGTGATATCAACATGATTGAGATAGACTATGCTTTTTTGAATGAAACCAGTCTGACTAGCTCTACCAGTCTGCCTCAAATGGCCTCTCCATCTTTAAATGGAGTTCCGAGCCAAAAAGAATTCCGCAAGATGCCTAGAAAGTTTCAAGGTCGCTATAGAGCGCTTGAAGCTGTAAATTCTACTAGAAAGCATATTTGGTGATTCTACTAGCTATATATATATCTATTCTGTATAATAGTTTTTTCAATTTGCTAAATATTTTAACATTGGGTGGTTATTAATAATGAAATTTAATAAATCTTTGTAATTACACTTTAAGGAAAACGTTTCATATAGTATTTTTTTATTTTATTTTTTTTTTAAAATTCTAATAACTAGCATAGTATATACAAGACAGATATATTAGATAAAAACAAACATATTCCATATTGAACAAGTAATTAGATAAGCCAATACTAAGTCATTAATTGATTAAAATTAATTTACTCAAGTTCTTTCTTAATTTTAGCTAAAATTTCATGATCTCTAAATATGAAGAATTCTTCTTCACCAACTTTAATTGATTGACCACCAAATGATGGGATTAAGATTTCATCACCAGCCTTAACAGAAGTTGGGATAATTTTACCATCTGGTCCAGATACACCAGGACCAGCAGAGACAACAGTAGCTTGTGATAACTTTGGTAAGTTCTTCTCTGGTAAGTAAATACCATTGGCAGTCTTAGTAGCAGCCTTAGCTCTTTGAACAAGAATTCTGTCAAATAATGGTTGTAAAGCTTTAACAGATTTAAGAGTAGTAGACTATATATATATGTTAATAAATTAATTAATTTAATTATAATACTATCACGTTATTAACTTACCATTTTAGTTATGACAATTGAAGGTTAACCGTTGAATAATTTCACTTCCAGACTTTTTTTTTTTATGGGGGAAAAAAAAAGGGATTCTAACCATAAGAACTTTCCAGAAACTGAGCATTTACTACTGGCACCCGCCGGAACCGAAACATGCGATTGATCCGTAGAACCGGAACAATTAGAGTACCAGGTACTCACCATTCGTAATAGCTGTGAGCTTATCTGAAATTCTCAACTCTAACAGTGCTAACATGGCAGAGATACCTGGCACTGGCGCCCGGTGAGTAGCGCTAGCCTGTGTTATGGTGTTATGTGCACTGCATGCAGTAGGGTCCGCAGACGGGCATGGAGCTCGTCAAGGGCCAAGCAGGGCTGGGGCGCTTGAGCGGGAGGGCCTGTGTACAGAGGCTCACCGGAGACTTTTCAATAGCTTATACGAGATTTTTTTTTGTAGCTGAATGTTTATGAGCTGTAGACGGCGTATTGGATGGTGGTAGGTGGGTACAAGTGTAGCTGGTAGAGTGTGGACACTGGTGGCTGTAGAGCATGGATGGCATCCTGGGTCCAAGCGGTGCAGTGCATGGATGATGGCCCGGCACAAGGCTACGGCCGCATGGATGGGGGGCCCAGACAGTGTGATGGCGACCCATCACCAGCGGTGCAGTACATGGATGAGGGTGCAGAGAGGCGACCGAGGATCAAACTGGCTATGGATACGCAATTGCTGTATAGGCGACTGGAGCGCGATCTGGACTGGCTGGTGGTTGTAGAAGAGTGGGGACACTGGAGCTGCCAGATCTGGCGACAGATCTGGCTGGGACAGAGGAGTGACAGGCGATGATTGTGTCGCTGTAGTTCTCGACATATTTACGAGAAAGTCTAAATGGATTGAGGGAGACGACAGGAGGGGGCCACAGGGTTGGTGAGCCAGTCTTTTTGGGCAATGTATGCGGTCCTGCGCCATTTAACACTGAGAGATCATGAGCAGCGTCATCGAGTCTTAGAGAGTTGTATTATTTGCGGTAGTTCAGAGTTCAACATGAGTACTTTAACGAGTCCGTCTGCTGGCCGCACATCACTAAGGTAAACATCGGTTGAGCAGGATGAACTAAATTACTAGCGTAGAATTACAGGTTTGTTTTGATTTCGATACTCGCGATGCGAAATCAAAACAAACATTACAATGTTCGCTAGTAGTTTTTGCGCTAACCCATCTCATGGTACAGCATAAACATCGACAAAGTGCATGATTACCGTTTAGCTCATGCATGAAAAATTTAATGTATGATCCAGCTTGCAAGCCAGGGAAAAACACATCTCAGACATCAATCTACGCTTAATTAATTACCATACATTTTAATTAAGGAACAGAATATGAGATCAAGACATTTATCTTTAACCTTAAAAAGAGTATATTAAAAGACCTTTTTTTCATATTAATTTAATAGCTAAATATTCAGTAAGAATTAGATGTTAATAAAGAAGCGTGCAGTGTATACGTACCTACATAATGAAAGGCTCAGTGGATGTACACTAATTCTTGTTATGATCATGCAGAGTTGACTGGCGGACTTTTTACTATGTTCGCTGCATATCAACCATTCTCTTACTATTTAAATATCCAGAACCCTCTTCATCATGTTCGTTTTTTTAAGTTAAATTAAGCTTTATCAACTTAGAGACTCTTTAATTATCAATAGATAATTTTTTTTTCATTGTTTGCTGTTATTTTTATCGCATTCATAGGGTAGGTAGTTAGTCTCAGTTGAACCATATAAGATTCTACTTAAACTACAATAATAGTTCAAGATTTTGGGATATTAAAAATAATATGCTTATTCCATTTTTAGTTTCATTACAGTTCTTAACAAGGTTCGCAATTGCGTATCCTGTTGGTTTTGGAGATAACTCTCTTCAAGATCCTATCCATAACGACGAGCTAGCTGTCCTAAAGCGAGACGATGCTACTTCAATAATTTACTCATTCACCACTACCAATGTAAAGACAGTGGTCCAAACTATCCACGGTACTAACGGGCCAACCCCATCAGCTGCCGCTGCCTCAATGTCTTCAGCTATCTCGCTGGAGCTTCTGTCTGAGTCCTCTGCGTCCAAGACCGCCGATGCTACCACCACCACCTCTGCTGCGCCTGTTAGCTCTTCCAGCACTGCAAGCTCTGCTTCTGCCACTAGTACCAGCAGCACCGGGAAGGAGGATTTCAACGCCGACGGTTACTACAATTGGCCCGAAGAGACAATCCACGGTGTGAACCTTGGTGGATGGTTGTTGCTTGAGCCATGGATGAACACCGATCTATTTACTACAGAAAATTTCCCCGACAATAACATCCCTGACGACGAGTTCAATTTCTGTGAAACTTTGGGAACTGATGCTGCTGGTAAATTATTAGAAAGTCATTATCTGTCTTGGGTTACTGAAGATGACTTTAAGAAAATTAAAGGTTATGGACTTAATGCTGTTAGAATTCCAATTGGATATTGGGCTTATAAAGTAATGAGTACTGATAAATACTACAAAGGATCCCAGGATGAGTACCTTGAAAAAGCAATTGGATGGGCCAAGGATAATGGATTATATGTTTTAATTGATTTACATGGTGCACCAGGTTCTCAAAATGGTTACGATTCATCAGGTCATAAATATTTCCATGATTGGAATGGTTACGATAATATGGATCAAACTAAAGATATTCTTCAAACAATTTTTGATAAATATGGTGGTGATCAATATAAAGATGTTGTAATTGGAATTGAATTAGTTAATGAACCTTTAGTTAATGGTGATGGTGGTATTTCTCAAGATCAATTAAGTGATTTTTATGATCTGACAATTTCACAAATTAAAAATTCAAATAATAAAAACGCTAATATAATTCTTCATGATGGTTATTTATATCAAGGAGCATGGGAAGGGAAATCTTATAATTCAGATTCTAATGTTATTTATGATACTCATTTATATATGCTTTATGATGATGGTTATAAAGCAATGAATTTTGATGAAAAAATTCAACAAGTTTGTAAATGGGGTGATGAAATTGGTGCTTTATCTTATAGAGAATTTGTTGGTGAATTTACTGCTGCTTGGAATTCTGATCTTTCATCTGATTATACAAAAAAAATTGATCAATGGACTGATGATGATAAAGCTAATATTAGAAAATTTGTTGAAGCTCAATTTACAGCTTTTGAAAAAGGTAATGGTTGGTTCTTTTGGAATTGGAAAATGGGAAATTCTGATCAGTGGGATTTCCAAATTTTAGCCGAAAATGATATTATCCCGCAACCTCTTAGTGACCGGAAATATACAACATGTTGAGTGGTCAAGTCCGATAAAGCAGGTCTTTATTGTGCGCATATCGCTTCGACATGTTTCACACGCATCTCGCATTGTTAATTATTTAGTTCAGCATTGTTTTTATCTTATAAATTATGGTTTTAGTTTGGTTTCATTCGTTAATAAATGTCTAATAAACACACTGTAGTGCAAAAAAAAAAAAAAAAAAAAATTGCAAAAGTAAAAAATCACCGAACCTGGGACTCGAACCCAGAATCTCCTGATTAGAAGTCAGACGCCCTAACCAATTAGGCTAGCCCGGCTAATTTTAAGAATGTTGCGCTGAGCCAGCTAAGAGCAGCGGGACGTATACGAGAAGGGAAACCGCTCAATAATGCCTTTTGGCGGCCTGATTTGTGATAGATGGGGCGGGGCGGTACGCAAGGCTCGACGGGGACTGCTAACGGCGCGCAAAACGCGCTGCTGGGGGCGTGGCGCCGCGCCACACAACGCGGCTCGCGCGCATCTGGCCGGCGGCTGGAGTCTGGGCAGCAGATGCTGCAGATGCTGCGGCACCAGGAAAGCGCTCTGTGCAGCGTATCGTGACATCTGTGGACAGCCAGCGCAGACTGGCGTGCCGCATTTGATAGCTTAGTTTGGCAGATGATTATTAATCTGTATAGTAATTCTGCACGTGATTGTATCTTTAAGGCGGAGATGATTTAGCGGAAGAGCTAGAGGGCTTGTAATAGTAGTGATTGTGGTGCACTATGGATTCTGATAACAGTTATGAAGAGTTTGAGTTTGATGATGGTGATGAGATGTCGTTTGAGTACGAGGAGGATGAGATATTTGGTCTGGAGGAGGTAGCAGAGGTGGATGGCAATGGTAGTATGAATAGTGTGAGTACGTCGTTTCGAGATAACAAAGGGACTAATACCAATTTATCAATTATATTTAATAATGATAATATAAAGACCAATGTATATGCATATAAGAGATATACAATTCTTGAATTCTTTGATGATGTTTTAGTACCTGATGCAGAAAAAGTAGCTGCAATATTGAATTTATCATTAGATCAAACATTATATTTACTTATTTATTTTAAATGGAATTCTGAAAAGCTTATTGAGAAGTATATGGATAAATTTGGGGAGTTACTTAAAGAGATTGGGATTTCAGAAGTTAATAATAGAGGGGATGGTGCAAGTGCCGGAGTCGGTGTACTAGCGAAACCAGAAGAGGTAGATTGGTACTGTCCTATTTGCTGTGACGATGAAGTTAAGTATGCATTTACACTAAGATGTGGCCACAGCTTTTGTGAGCTGTGCTATCAGAGATTTGTCAGCGACCAGCTTACGAAAGGCGGGCTAATAAGATGTCCCGAGCACAACTGTAACGTAACTCTACAGCTATGTGATTTCGATACATTGTTCCACGAATCAGATCAAGTTTTAAGAAGGAAAATGGTGCAGACGAGAAATATAGCAGGATTTGTTACGAATAGAAGAAAAAGGACTAAGAGAGTGAAGCGATATCATCCAGTTGCGTTTGGTAGTTTTGTTGGTGACAATAGTTCTCTGGATGATACTGACGACTCAGATTCAGACTTTGAAGAAGATAACAATAATAATAATAATAATAATAATAGTTTAAATGAGAGAAAAAAGAATGAGAAATCATCTGCTGAGGAAGAGAATGATGATTTAAATTCAATTATTAGAAGTACTTATTTTGATGCGGATGAGGATATTGAAGAATTTTTAAAATTTATTAAAGAAAAATATAATATTATTAATTATTCAACTCGTTCAGAATATAAAATTAATATTACAAAAAAATATATTGAATCGCATAAAAGTTTACATTGGTGTCCTGCTCCAGATTGTTCAACATTAATTGAATTTAGTGATCTTTTACCATCAAAAGAAGAATTAAAGACGAGAATAACAAGACTTCCAATTGTAAATTGTATTCAAAATCATACATTTTGTGTTAATTGCAATTATGAGTATCATTATCCTGTTCCATGTAATATTGTGGATATGTGGGTACAGAAATGTAATAATGATTGCGCTACAGCAAATTGGTTAAATCTTTTCACTAAACCATGTCCTAAATGTGAGAACCCAATTGAGAAAAACGGTGGATGTAATCATATGAAATGTAATAGTTGCTCACATGAATTTTGTTGGATTTGTATTGGTCCTTGGAATCAACATGGTAATCAGTATTATAAATGTAATAGATATGATCAAGATGATTCAATGAAAGTGAGAGATGGCGCAGAAATGTCAAAGAAAAGTCATCAGAAATATTTATATTATTTTGATCGTTTTCAAAATCATCAAGTTTCAATGAATAAAGATTATAAAACTTATGAATTAATTACTAAACGCATTAAACTGCTTCAAAAGGGAGAAGGTATAAGTTGGATTGAGGGACAGTTCTTAAAGAATTCTATATCAACATTAGTTAAAGCAAGATCTACTCTTAAATGGTCATATGCTTTTTCTTATTATTTAAAAAATAATAATACAAATTCTGCTTTATTATTTGAAGAAAATCAAACTAGTTTGAGAATAGCTACTGAAGATTTATCTCAATTATTCAATAGAAGACATGCAAAAGATATAATAAATTTAAGAGTACAATTCATCCAGAAAGCTAGATTCTGTATATCAAGATTATTAGGATTAGTTAGTTGTGCAGAAGAAGGTTTAGTAAATGGTACATTGGTATTTGATCTTTCTGTTGATAAGGATAATCTTTCTAAAGTAGAGAAAAAGAAGAAATGATAAATATTTCATAAATACTTTATAGACTATTAATAAAGTTACTACATTTTTTTTTGAGGGGAAAAACGTAATAATATTATACATAACTAAATCAAAGTTTTTTTTGTTGTTGTTTATCTAAAACGTTCGACGATTATACGATCTCCTCCAACTTCCTCATATTCCTTTTTACTTACCCATAATTGATGGAAAAGACCTAAACTTGATAAGATACTTCCACCAATCCAACTTTGTGATTTTCTTTCAGATGAATTACCAGTAGCATTAATTCTAATCTTTAATCCTGGATTTGTATCACTCAAGTCTTTATAGAGTCTATCATTAAGACCAGGAATTAAAGATGTAGCACCAGTAACCACAATATTATGTGTAACTTGTTGACGAATATCAATATCAAGATTAGCAATTGTTTTATTAACTAAACTTGAAAGTCCTGCAATTTTAGCATGCTTAGACGCAGCGTTTCCAGTAGTAGAAGTCTTACTCTGTGCATCTTCTTCTTCTTCATCATTCTCATCCTTCTTTTTACCACGTTTCAATGGTACATAGTTATTATTAATATCTAATTTAGCAAGATGTCCATCATCACCAACAGACCAATCACGATCATCTGGTAAATGATACTTCTCATTATTTTTCCAAAATTCCACAAAATTATTTGGATCAAATAATGAGTTTGCAATATTATACCGTTCTTCTTCAAATTCTAATTCAACACCATTAGGAAGTTCAAAATATCTTGATTGATAATCAAATTTAGAAGAATCTGAAATTGGAGTTTCAGGAACTGCTAATAAAGTTTCTTTCATCTCTGTAAAAATTCTTTGAATTTGAAATTCATCAAAAGATTTATCAACTGCTGTTGGCGCAAAAGTGTTAAGAGTAAATTCACTATTATATGATGATCCTTGTTTAAATTGCTCTAAAGAATACTGAATTGGTTTCTTTGAAGCTATCTTATATCTTGGTATAATATCTACACCTCTTTGGGCAATTGCACATCTTAGCTGAGTATCTAAAAATTTACCTCCATAATGAGTTTTCATTGTATTTCGACTTAAACACATACCATCAAGTACTGGTGTAACACTCGTTATTTCATGACCAATATCAATTACTAAAGAACTTGGACGTCCAGCAGCGAATGCTGTACATGATGGAACTTTACCCATATAAAAACCTGGTGAATTAAAAAATTCTAAAAAAACTTCTAATGATTTAAGTTTATTAACTTTAGTATTCCAAATTGATTCTGTTAAAAACATTGGTTGTTCTTCAGCATCTATATCTAAAGATTTAAATACGTAATCAAACATTTCAATACACGCGTCCCAATCTTCAATTACTTCATCTCGTATAATTGGTCTAATTTCAGTATTATTTCTTGGAATATGAATTGTTTCATCACCATAATATGTATATTCTCTCTTTTTAAAATCACTCTTATAATTAATCTTCAGATAATCATAAGATATATCTGCTGAATCGCCCTTCTTGTCAACATTATATCCATAAAATGAAGGGATAATCAATCTAGGCGTATCTTCACCAGCATATCCCGCTCTGGTAGAATATGATCCTGGATCTAGCACAATAGCCTGAACTTCATCTCCCCCAAAGACTTGGGTTGCACTATTGTTCGACAGCATATCCTAGCAATCACTGCTCTCTTCTCTGTTCCAAGCTCGGTCCTGGTTTTTTCACCATGAAAACTACCCTGACCGCGTCTCTGATCGTGCGCTTAGCCATGCCATACTACAATAGACATATATATATATACATATTTATATTAAATGTTCATAAACTTTCATGAAATAAGGATTATATAATACAGTTAGTCGGTTAGGACATTTTTTTAGTCAAGTGATATGCTATATTTCAGCTCACTTTTTGGATAGTTTTTCTATTAGTCCAAAGAGCTTTTCCGCTTCTTCATATTTTTCAACTGAAGTTAAACTTGATCTAGAAATCTGTTTACTTATGAACTGTTCCAGAATAGAAGTTGGTTTTAATTTGTATATGTTGGCATTTGCGTCCTCGTCTGCCTCCTCGCCATAACCAATCTTTAGACCAGTGTTAGCAGAGTTCAGATTGTCTCGACCTGGTGAGGGCACAGCCCTGTTGTTTGCGATAGAAAGGTTAGACCTGCGAGGTTTCACTGAAACAGACTGCTTTTCAGTAGAATTAAAGTTGCCAACCAAGAATCTTGATGCATCTTCATCTTCATCATCAAAATCTTCAGATATATATCCATTATCTGTTGGTTCTTCATCTTCTTTCTTAAGACTATATTGCTCATAAGTACCACCATTTATGGATGTAGCTGGCTCTTTAGGATCAATACTATCATCAGATATACGATGTTGAAGAATTTTTGGAGCTTTTGGAATAATTGTAGTAGTTGGTGACATTAATACTGGTGAAACTTTAGATATACTATCCTTTGGTTTATCAGTTTTTTGGAATGAAAAATTATCAAAATTAGATACAAGTTGTTCATCAGGTTCAGTTTCTTCAAATACTGGATTAGATGTCAGATTTTCTTGAGTAATATCTGTAGCATCAAGGATATCTTGTGGAACACTTGTAGAGGTAACTGTTGCTGAAGCCACTGTTGTTGCGGTCGCTGCTGTTGCAATACTTGTAGTAACCACATAATCTTGAGATTTACTTGTTGATTTAGTAAATCCTGGACTAACAATGCTATTATTTCTCAAAGCTAAAAAACTCTTTGTTCTACTAACAAGAAATGATTTTGAACTAAAACTTCCAAACCTTTGCTTTGCTGTACCCAGAAGTTGATTATCTTGCTCAATATTATCTGTAGGAATGCCTAGACTATCACCTGTTTCATTCATTTTTTCACTCTGTTCAACCGGATCAACCAGTCTTTGCGATTTGTCCTGCAATGCTGATTTATTGACGAACTCATTCTCGTCATCTGAAACTTGGAAAAGCTCTAGATCATATGTCTCAATGAAATTACCGTCTGTGCTACTACTGCTCTCAGAGGTTATAGCACCAATTTCCTGGGTAAAATTGAAGTTCAGCACAACAGACATGTCACGAAGTTTGCTCATAGGCTCTGGTGGCATAGTATTCGTCTGAGTAGCACTCAACTTAGGGTGAAGTTTGTCCTTATTACTGCTCTGATCTTGTAAATGTTTTGTTATTATTTTTAATTCTTCTTCATTCACATCAATAATATTATTATTTTGGAAAAACATAAATATTGGATAAAATAAACCATTTCCTAAAAATATAATTAAAAATTTCTGTAAATTTTTAAGATTTTGGAATCTTAAGAAGAAATCTGTTATCGTTGAAGACTTCGCTAAATCTTCATTGTTAGATATAACACTGAATCTATTCATAATATGTGAATGTCTAGGGGAACTTTGATCGCGCGACTTGCTCATAGATTCCCTACCTTCAGGCAGCACATCAAATCGTAGAGGCGAATTTTGAGAATTCAAGGAATATCTAGAAACACTAAAATCTAGCTTTTGTCCACTTGAACGATCTTTCTTTGATTTTCTAGGAGAATCAGCTTGATTAGTTTCATAATGCTCAGTAATTAAATTGAAGAATATCTGAATGATTAACAGCTTTGTTGGACTATTAACAAATGGGTTCTTGCAACATTTCATCAATGCCCTATAACAATTACTGTCAATGACTAATTGACGTTGTAACCCCTTCAATGTAGCATTTAGAGCTTCAATTTCATTGTTAGACTCTAAAGCATCGTGTGCCAGGGCCAACAGTTTCCCGTTATCTTCTGTTGAACAGCTAATTACTAACATGAGCTCCTGTAACTCCATCTTTGATTGTCTAATTTTAGCAATCATTTCCTCATCAATTGGTCTACCAGAGTTTGAGTTTGTGCGAAGCTTTGGCTTGAATACACTTGAATAACTCCTAGAGGTCGATTGGTCCATGGAGGATAAACTTCCACCGACTGTGAGCGAATCAAACCCTGAGCTATTACCACTGGTTAGTGAACTCTTTCCTTGCAAATTTTGAATAGATTTTCTTGGGCTTATTGCTTGGAGTTTTCTAAAAGGACTAGTGCTGCTGGCGTTGATAGTTCTTCCGATTGCACTAGATATACTGCTCTTGCGACCTTCTGGCTTTTCAACAGTAAGAGTAACTTCGGCAGTCACCAGATTCATTCTAGGAGAAGTATGCTGAATGCTTATTGGAGTCAATCCAATTTTAGGTGTACTAGACTTCCGTGGGGGAGGAGTGCGCATTAATTTTGTTGAGCTGGACTTACGAACCAATGTTTGTAGCCCACTCAGAATAGATTCTCCTTGTTCACTAGGTCTTCGTTCTATCGAGCTATCTAAAACCTTATGAAAATTCTTTAATATACCAGTTGACTTTGATTTACGAAGCTCATGCTCAGAAGATGACTTTTCCACTTTCTTTGTGGCTGCTTGGGTCTTCTCACTTGTAGAATTCAACCTATTTCTGTTGCCATAAGCTGATGATACCACCGTTTTATTAAGAAAGTTTTTAAAATTGCTAGCACTATTTTGCTTAGTTACAGTCAGTTGACTGTCACTTCTTTTGCTAGTGTCAGTTATTACATTTTGCGGTTTAGCAAGCTGCCTTTTGAAAAGGGTATTAAAATCCTCATCATCACCAAAATTATCATCGTCACTAGTATTCTCCCTTGATTTTTCGATCAATGATTTCAGACTATTAGAATCTTGAAAGGTTTGAGAAACAAAAACTTTCGAAGGGCCGCTCTGTGTATCCTTTTCATAAGAACGAGACTCGACAGTACTGATATCACGAATCTTTTTAAGTGATTGAGGTTTTCTAAAGATTAATAAGTCCAAACTATTATCAAAATCATTCCCACCACTTGAAAAACTATTAATACTATTCTTGTGTTCATTCATACTAATAACAGATTTTGCATCATCAACTGGTAAGACAAACTTTTCAAAGAAATCTGAAATCTCATTGACAAAATTTAACTTTTGAAAGAATTCTAAAGATTTTTCAAATTGATCATTATCAATTGCTTTAGCATCATGACTAATTGTATATCTTTCTGTGGCACTGGTAGCTTTAGATTTTTTATCATTTGTTTTATAAATCTTATGTCTGTTATATTGTATCTGTTTCTTTAACTTATTAATGTCATTTCTTAAAAAGTTTTTAAATTTTAAAAAGAAATCAATTAAACTCAAAAAGAGTAAAAAATTCTCATGATTGATATTTGTAATAGAATCAATAACTGTCTGCTTAGCCGATGACTTACGGTGAAGCAGAATAGACAGAAATCTAGAAGCATCAGAACTAGATAAAGCATTATTCTTTAAAGTACGAAGAGTAGTATCTCTGAGAGACTTGGTCGCAGACCGTTTTCTTGTCTTTTTTTGCTTCTTCTCAGAAGAAGATGGTACTGTCGACGCAGTATCCGGACTCAGACCTTGCTTAGCCACTAAGTTAGACTGGTTAAGCTCATAAGAAATTATTGCAAAATATCCAACTAATATAATCTCAAATATTTTTATTGGCTTGATTGAGTAATAGTCAAATAATGTCTTCATAACGGATAAAGTACCACCATTAAAATTCTGACTGCTAGTACTCTCAAAGAAAAAATTGGAATAAAATTCAAATGGGAGAGATAGTAATAAGTAAGTAAAATTCTGGTATAATTGAATAGAGAGATCCACCTCTACTCTCCACGGCTCTAAATCGACACCAGCAGGGTCATTTGAGATAGTAGCATTCGCCAGATCATCAATTACTCTTTTGGTTGGAAATTTCTTATCTAAACTAAAGAACTTGGCTAAAAATATAAGAATAATATGAATATTATCATAGTTAAGTGATGGTAGCGCTCCGCCTTTTAATGATAAAATACCATGCATATGACGCATAATAATATTATGCTCATTGTATGCATTTAAGACATCTTCAAAGATTATATTACTCGATAACTCTCCAGTTTTAAATTTAATATTCTCTTTGTAATTATGTAACAGAACATATGATGTCTTTAATAACTCAATTAATAAATCTTCACGGATAGCTATATTTGCAGAATTGTCTATTCCATTACTTCCCTGTTTAAAATATCTCCATATAATATTTCTAACATTCTCTAACACCATATTAGTTAATGAAACAATTATAACGCTAAAATTCTTGATATTAGTATAATAGGCAGGTTTCTTCTTATAAAATAAAAGGAAAAATAATCTGACAGGTGATATTAAGTATTTGATATTAACTGCTTGAGAATCTAAAGATTTATTATTGTTATTAGAAGATTTTCTCTTTAGATGACCAGATTTCTCCTTGTTCAAGAGATTTTCAAAGAGTCTAGGGACATCATTACTTATAGAAAATTGTTTGACCAATATTAATAAATTTAACAATAATTTATATGGATTAAAAGCTGCTTTATAACTATAAAATATCTCAGCAGTACTTGGATCTTTACTTGATAAGTTAGTATGCTCACCAAGAGTTAATAAATCTAAATTTTCAAAAATCTCTTTATTAACTAATAAAGAATTAGCTATTAATAAACATAATTTAGCATTCATTATTCTTAAATCATAACTTTCTTTTGAATCCTTTTTTGAACCCCATGAAAATTTATAATTCTTTGGCAGTGTAAATGATTCTTTAACTTCATCTATAGGGCTATTGTTACCACTATTATTATGCTGATGTAATATATAAACATTAGAAATATTATCAATTGCTATAAAAAGTTTCTTAATAGTTATAAGATCATTAAAATATTTCCTAAGTATATTCTTATGTTTAGATATCGCATTTAAAGTATCAACAAGATACGATAGCTGATGAAGCTCTTTTCTATCGCCATTCGCTGAGTATATTGATTGTCTATCTTTATTTGAATCATTCAGTATAAATGAACTATTATTATTATAGAACCTTATTGATTTTAATAAAACTAAATCAACTAATAAGTTTAGCTGATCACCAGATATATTGTTAGCGAATAAAAGCTCGCTCTCCTGGTCTATCATTATATAGGTGGAGCGAGCTATTCTATTCTAAATTATTATCTTAACTAAATAAAAACTAATAAAAGAATTGCTCTTTATTTTATTTTTTGTCTTTTTTTAAAGAAAAAAAAAATAAAGAAAACAATAAATTTATATTATTTTGTTTATTATTTAGTTCTTTATAAGATATGTTATTTTAAGCTTAGTAGAATGATTAGGTTATTTTATTCTATTTTATTTTATTTTTTTTTTCTTCCGCTATCTAAATACAGAGAGGATTAACCTACGCCTGCATCGTAAACAGAGACTTGTGCAGGCTATGCAGATGACGTGGAATAGTTTGTATTTTCCAAATATGGACTTGAATTTAGTAGTATTTACTAGCCTAATCTAGATTAATAAGATAAGCACCAATATGCGCTTTACACCTATTTATACCTTATAGTTGGTTTTGTGTCCAAAGTTAACGCTTTTTACAAGACTTGGGGGAGGGGGGTCCGGTCCGCTCATAATTAGTCTAGAGCAACTGGCTCAAACTGCAATAAACTGCAAGCATTTATAACTCTAAATTAATTTACAAGTCAAAATGGAATAGAGGGGTCTCGGAGTATATATCTATATACCATTAGCTAATACATTTTAAGCTAAATAAATATACATGTATATATATATATATTGTAAAGCAGATCGGACTACATCATTACTATATACTTGTATACTACATAACGACAGTTGCAGATAATATGCGATTTGATCTATGCAAGCTTAGTGAAATTAGGATATTATAATTATAGCCAAGAATAGTAATTACTTGTCTTTAAAAAAAATAAAGAAAAAAAAAATAAAACAAAAAAATAAAATTAGTACTAATGCTAGTGTTTATTATGACTCTCGAAATCTTATTTACTAGTGGCGATCGAGGGAGAGTTATAGGTGGTCAGGTCCATTTTTGTGGATTGTTTATTAGAACAGCACGTGGATAAGTATATTGAAAAAAAAAAAAGAGGTTACAAAAAAAAAACATTGAGAAACGTCAGAGAGCACAACTTGTGGGGTTCGATTAGGAGAGATGAAGTTAGTAGTAAAATGGGTAATATTAATTATTTTAACATTAATTCAGTATGTGGGATTTTTATTATTTGCTAAAGGATTTTTCCCTCAAAAAGTACTACTTTCTGGTGTCAATTCTCATGAATCTATTCAGATACAGTCAACCGTGTTGGAAGATTTATATCAACGTACTTATGGCAGTAAAGAACCAGAATTTGATAGATTAATTTTTATAGTTATTGATGCTCTAAGATCAGATTTTATGTTTTCATCTAATTCTTCAATGTCTTATATGCACCAATTGCTTAATTCTAGAGCTGCCATTGGATACACTGCGTTCTCTAATCCGCCTACCGTAACTCTACCAAGATTAAAGGGGATCACTACTGGCTCATCATCCAGTTTTTTAGACGCAATTCTTAATATAAACGAAGACGATAAATCAAGTTCTTCAAATTTAGTTAATCAGGACTCATGGTTGAGTCAGTTTACTCACCGTCCAGGGTCCAAGGTTCATTTCTTTGGAGATGATACCTGGCTTAAATTATTCCCAGACTTTTTCGATGAATACGAAGGGACTTCAAGTTTTTTTGTATCTGATTTCACTGAAGTTGACAACAATGTCACTAGACATGTCGAACCAGAGCTCGCAAATAAGGAACAGTGGGATGGGCTCATTTTGCATTACTTAGGTCTTGATCATATTGGCCATAAGAATGGACCTAACTCTGTATTTATGCCAGGCAAACAAAAAGAGATGGATGAAATCATTTTTAAAATTTATTCTGAATTTGCAGTACCTCAATATGAGCAAAATAATGAGAAAGTATTAATGGTAGTTTTAGGTGATCATGGAATGAATGAAATTGGGAATCATGGAGGATCTTCTGTAAGTGAAACTTCAGCTGCTCTTTCATTTATTTCACCTGTATTTGAAAAACAGAATAATAATTATGAGTCTTTATTAAATGATGAACATTTACCTATAAAAGAGAACTTAGATTACCGTTTTCTTGAATCTGTTAACCAAGTAGATCTTATTCCAACACTTTCTCAGTTCTTCAATTTACCAATTCCAAAGAATAATTTAGGAGTTATGTTAAAAAAGTTCTTATTAAAGAAAAACTCTAAAGGATCCCTTGATTTTGAAAGTATATTCTTTACTCTCTTGCAAAATTCATACCAGTTCCTGTCTCTTGCTTTTGCAAAATTTGGAAAAGAATTCACTAATGTGTATGATTCTGATTTCCAGTTCAATGATGATTCTCAATTTGACTTATTAAACACATTATGGCATAACTCCACCGTTAGATTTGAACATCTTTATAAGGAATCAGCCAACTTAAACTCTCACGACCCAAGTGAGTTGAATGAGATCATAGATAACTTTTATTTATTCTTATACGAAACACAAGAATATCTTCAGTCTTCTTCAACGAATTATGATGTTCCTCTTCTTCAAATATCTATTGCTATTATATCCTTTTCTGCCATTTGCATCTCCGGATTACTTGTCAGCGCTACTGCGCAATGGACTGGGGGTTTATTATACTTTACCATTTTTTCAGCATTCATGGGATTGTCCACCTTTGGATCCTCTTTAGTCGAGGAAGAGCATCAACTATGGTGGCTCTTCAGTGCAGTATATACTCTTTTTGTTACCATATCACTATTGAATAGTGGAGTATTTTCTATCAAATCGGCAGTTGCATATCTCATTTCTTTATTAATATTGTTAAGAGGTATTAGATTCTGGAATGCTTCTGGACAAAAGTTCAACTTCTTAGAAGAGTTTACCGATATAAAGGGTACTGGACTTTTGAAAGTTCACCAGGGAACTGCGTTATTCTTGCTTCTAATTGTTGTTCTTTTCCACTCACAACTCATTTCATCAGGAGGTCTCAACTTGTTACACTCAGCTGTAGCATTTGTGCTCCCATTTACTCTTTCTATGGTTATGGTTAGTTTCAAAGTTAACTTTTTTTACGTAAATAACGGCGGAAAAAAATTAACTCCATTCTTCCAAGTTATGGTCGATAAAACTATGGAAATGTTTATTGATCCTACTAAGATTAAAGGTGATCAAAATGATTATAAAGAAATGTTGATTACATTGGCACAGATGGCCTTCATGTTAGCATTGATTTGCATAACTGTTCGTGTAATTTTACTTAAACTTCCAACTCTTTGGTTTAATCAAATATTAGAACTGAAGAGTGGTGATGTTCAACGGGTTGAGAATCCTAGCACTGCTTCTACAGTTAAAGCAAATTTATTGGATAGTAAGTATAAAAGAGTTAGTGAAAAAATGAAAAATAAAGCTGAAAGAGTTGTTAATATTCTGAAGAGAGCTATTGATGGTGATTATAAATTTATAATTGATATAATCAATATTATAAATCTTATATTAATAATGCAAAGTAAAATGGAAAATTCTGGAATTTTTGCTTTATGCTTTATCATTAGAGAAATAGTTTCAAGAATAATAAATTTAATGATTAAAAATGAAGTTTTAAAAATGAAAGAAACTCAATCATTAGATCTTGATGATCTGGAACAAGAAGAAGCTATTAGAGAATTACAAAGTAAAGCTAAACTTAGTACTAAAAAATCTTTACATTTAAAAATAGCATTCTATGGTACTCTAGGTAGTTTACTATTACAAAACTTAACATTCTTTCAATTCTCATTTACTAATTCTTTATCAACAGTTGATCTTGCTAATGCTTATAATGGTACTAGAAGTTATAACCTTTTATTAGTAGGATTTCTTACTTTTGTGTCAAACTTTGCTCCAGCTATTTATTGGTCTTTCAATTCTCTACCTTGGCTATTTGATAATGAACTAGCATCTTATGATAGAAATACAAGTCGTACTGCAAAGGCATTATTCGACAGATATGAACCATCAATAAGATGGGAAATTATGTACATAAGATATCTTACACAACTTGCATTTTATACTATTTTTGGATTATGTTTATGTGTGGCATGTTTCACTTTGAGATACCATTTATTTATATGGACAGTTTTCTCACCAAAATTATTATTCTTTGGGGTCTGGAACTTTTTAATTAATGGTTTTGTTGAAGCTATAATAGCTATCACTTTGTCTATATTATAGGATTTTGCATTCTAATTTACAAGTATAATACGATATTTTTTTTTATATCTTGGTATGATAATAATAATAATTAAGTCTAAATGTAACCTAATAATCTAAGAATATAATCAAATAAAATTCCAACACTAAGAATTTTTGCAGAATTAACATTAATATTGAAAGCATCCCAACAACTCTTAATGCTATTTAAATCTGTCTTATGAATCATGTTAAATAATCTATAACCGAAAACAGTAGTTCCAACCCAGAATCCTGGACCTAAAGCTCCATAAACTCCCATAAATGCTAAACTAGACATTTGAGCAGTAGCTAAAACATAACTAATTTTCTTTGTATTTTTACCCCATTTAAGAGCAGTTGATTTTACACCAGCTTGAATATCCCATTTTTTATCTTGATGAGCATAAATTGTATCATAAATCATTGTCCAATTAAAAGTAGCAAAATAAAGAGGTAACATTAAACCCCAATTCCAATCTCCCATTGCAGCAAATCCTAATAATGTACCCCAATTATAACATGCAGATAAAATAACTTGTGGATAATAAGTAAATCTTTTAAATAAGGGATAAGTAAGAACTAAACATAATGAAGATGCACCTAATAAGAAACAATTTAATGGTAAAGAAAGTAAAACACATAAACCTAATGATAATTGAGCAACTAAAAATTTTGTAGCATTTGAACGAGAAACTCTACCACTTGCAATTGGTCTTTCAATTGTACGAATAACTTTATCATCAAAATTTTTATCTAAAATATCATTAATTGTACATCCAGCACCACGCATAATAATTGATCCAATACCGAAAAGAGCTAATATACCAACAGTTTGTGAAATTGGAGCAGAAATTTCAAAAGCAGCAAGTAAAATAGCCCAAGCACTTGGTAAGAATAAATACCATGTTCCTGCAGGTTTATCCAATCTCATTAATTCAGCATAAGGAATCCATTTAGTTGGTAGTTTTGATACATAAGGTTCTAATTGTTTTAATCTTTGTTCAGAAGCTAATTTTCTTTCTTCATCAGTGAAAAAATCTTTATTAATAGAAATACTTGAAAGTCTCTTATTATTAATCGATAAATTTCTCTTTTGTTGTTTCAACGTCAAACTACTTTGGACCATTAACCGAGATCCACTTGAATAGACCTTCAACCGATTCATAATTGGTAAGCACGAAGCCACCATATTAACTCTTGGAAATATCACCATACTCTTGAACATTATCACCCAAATAACCTATCCTCAATTGCTACTTCCAATCAGTGTCAAGAGACTGTGTGAGACCCTACTAGATCTTCTATACTTTTGCGCGGCTATGGGCTACTGCCAAACCAGGGTAACCTGGGGTATCCTTTTTTACGAGCCATCAATGCCCATGGTTTTGGGGTATTATGTGGATTACCCTCCTTTTACCAAAGGATTTTAATTGTAGCAAAAAAAAAGAACCCATCTCTTAGCTTATCTTCAGGTGGCACTAAAACTATATATATAAAAGCAAGTTTACAGATAAACCCTTGTTTTAGATTTATTCAAAAGTTGCTCTTACTAATATAAAAAGGAGCAAACAAGGGCAATAATAAATTTCTGTATTCCAATTACTTTTTGATAATAAATCTATAAAATCTTCCCCCGTATAAAGCAAAAGAATTAAGATGAGCCAGGCTAGCACGCGATACGGACAATTTAAATTAGTATTACTTGGTGAAAGTGCTGTTGGTAAATCTAGTGTTGTTTATAGATTTATTAAAGAAGAATTTGAAGAATTTAGAGAGAGTACTATTGGAGCTGCATTTTTAACTCAAAGTGTTAGAGTTGTTAGAGAATCAGATAATGAAGAAGTAACTATTAAATTTGAGATATGGGATACAGCTGGTCAAGAAAGATATAGATCACTTGCACCAATGTATTATCGTAATGCTCAATGTGCTATAGTAGTTTATGATATTACTCGTGAAAGTTCTTTAGCTAAAGCTAAACATTGGGTTGGTGAATTACGTAAACAGAACAATAGTAGTCATTCAAGTCAAAAAATGGTTATAGCATTAGTTGGTAATAAATTAGATTTACAAGAAGAAAGAGCTGTTGATCGTGCTCAAGCTTTTGAATATTCAAGAGAGGAAGGATTATTATTTTTTGAAGTTTCTGCTAAAACTGGTGAAGGTGTTCGTTCAGTTTTTGAACAAATTGGTAAAGTATTAGCTGATAGTTATGAACAAACTATTAATCCACCATTAATAAATAATAATGTTGATTTATTAGGTGGTAATGCTCATAATGATTCTTGTGCTTGTTAATTTCAATTCAAATATATATGTCCTCCCTATTATTTCTTTATCATTATTATTATTACTACTATTGAAGTCTTTTTGTTTTCCATGTTTTTTTATCTTTTTTTATTTGTTGTCATTAGCTTTCATCTACAGCACTACATATAATATCATAATAATTCATAAATTTAATGTATATCATAAATCGTCTATGGGTAGAAATATAAACTTTTATCACCTGGTTTACTACCGACATTAATTAGGTTATAATTAACAAGCAGGTCAAGAACATTTCTAAATTGATTCAGTTCTGAGTCATTTGGATTTGATGATTGTGCCTTTTTAATATAGTACTCATAGTTTCTACCACTCTGAGATGATTTTAGAAGCTCGCTCTGTCTCTCAATCTCTTTACTGGCACCGGTATTCAAAGCAGAGACATTATCATAATTCATAATTGCAAAAACTGCAGAAAATGGACAGGAATTGTTCCCTATGATACTTCGGAGAAACTCAAAAGTTTTTTTCTGTGTTTTGTAATCAGTTATATTAATGCTAAGCATATGATATTGAGGTACCATCAACTTGAGTGATTTCACTACATCATCATCAGCAGTCTCATTCAATGATTCAACAAATGCTTTCAGAGAATTGTAAAACTCTTTCAACATGTGATTATAGAAAATGTTTCCATTCAGATTCTTTAATTTTGGCCATTCTTCATGACGATTATTGGCCAACGCAGTTAGAAGTCCAGCTTCGTTAATCTGTACAAGAGATAAAATTTTAGGTACAATATTCAAATACTCTAGTCCGGGGCTATCATTAGTAGGATAAATTTCAGAGTTAAATGCACGTATCTTTTCGTTTGTCTGTGTCAAGTGTAAATTAGAAATGCTAAACATGTTCAGCCTTAAAACAATCACCAAAGAGCTATCGAATAATATCTTAGACAACTGTCTGGCATATCTCATCTCATTTTTCAGTGGATATATCGATTGTTTACTTCCTGGCAGGAACACAGAATGAATTTCTTTTAGAAAAGACATTCGACCTAAGATATTAGACTCAAGTGAGTGATGAGCTTTGGACTTGGCAGGTATTCGCATAGCTCCAGGGTTCATAAGTTCTTGTAAATACTTTGATTTATAATCATATAAAGGTTTTAGCTCATTTCTATGAATTCTTGAAACCTGATCCGATTTTAAAAATTCTCGATCATTGTTGAGATTCCTGCCAAACCATTGGTCAATGAAAAGTTTCTTAGAAGTTGCACTGTTGATATCTCGCACTGACAACCCCACAGTAGGCCCATTCAGCTTTAAATCTTCTCCTGTTAAATTCTTTAACGCATTTGCCAACCGCATCGCTAGCACCTGCTCCTGCTTGGTGAAAGTCTTCATCCCCAGTCAATCGTTCGATGACCTCTGCTCTGCCTCAAACAGAGAAAGAGAAAAAAAAATCATACAACCGGGATCATGAGCCCCGGCCGCGGATGAGCTGCAACAGACTTATACACTGCATATACTGGGATCGATAATCTACAAGCCAAGACGCTGAAATATTTATTAAAAACTACGGATATACGTCTTAAATAAAGCTTAAACGCTTATGCTTTATGCTAAGATATAAAAAAATAAAATAAAAATAATACTATGCTAAAATTAATTGATCTACCAATCGTTAAAGTATGCTAATGCAAGTCGATTCCAAGCGGTACGAACCGTTGGATGTAATTGAGCCATACCAATACGTAAAATCCCTGTATGTAAAAGATTGTGAATACCATTATAACCATTAATTCTTATATAATTTTCAATTTGTTTTAAAATATATAATTGCATCTCAATTGTAGTATTATTATCTAAAAAGGTAGCTATCACACCTCTAGTATTATGTTGAGATAACATCATGTTGACATTCATATGATTACCAGAAGCAATTGTGTTATCAAATTTAAAGAATATTCTTTTCGTACTATTCATTTATCAATGATTCTGATAGAAAGTTTCAATTATTATTTATTATTGAAAGTAAGTAAATACTAGTATAAACCAATGAGACAATCAATGGTATTTATAAAGTACGTAAGCACTTGGGTCAGAGTAAGGAGTCTAAAAAACTCAAAAGTTGATGCCTATATCAAACTTACTTTAGGATAAGAACTATGTTTCTAGATTTTCATGATTACACTATTCTTGCATCAATTGCCGTAGATGTCATGACCTTGCCACATCTACGTCCCGCTTAATGTAAATCCGATTTTATGCATCCCGAAAAATACACCTTACTGATGACGATATGTGTCCCACTTTAATGCGATTCCTCGGCACCAGCTGCCGACCTATGACGTACTGACGTACTTTGATAAGATCTACACCGATAAACAAAACAATATTACTCATTAAGACATTGAAATATGTCATTAGATTAAAGAATAGAGAAAAAAAGAAGGAAAATAGCATCATTAATAAAAGGTTAAAACATTAGAAGGGGGACTTTTTTTTTTTTTTGATCTCTAAAAGGATTGATAGTTCCGTTAGCTAATATTAACAAGCAAGGAAGCAAAGTAAAAGCATAAAAGACAAGCTGAAAAAAAAATAATTAATAATAAAAAATAAATACGACTTCGATAAATTTAATTTAATAAATTTACTTTCTTGAAAGCCATTGTTTCCAGAATAACAAAACCATTTGCCAACCCATAAGCAATGAGCAAACTCCGACACTAACATTTAATGTAAACATTGGAGTTAATCCACGCCATTCAAGGGCTTCAATTACTTGATCAGTACTTTCCATAAAGATTAATCCACCACTAAAAAGACATGCTGAAACCAAAAGTTCGGTAAATGGTCTATGAGGAGCAGTTGCAGGTCCAGCATGACTTCCTGGTATCATACATAAAATATAACTAACCGCACGAATAATAGCACCATAAGAGAGCATATAACCCCATTGAGTATGTACGGTAGTAGAAACAGGAGATGCTTGAGCATGTTGTGACATAAGAATACCTGTCCAAAAAATTATAAATGCTGGGAATGGGTTAGGTGAGAAACCTGGAGTAGCATAAACATCATCATGCGATTCATCATTTTCACCTTCAGAAGCATTAGCAGCAATAGAAATTGCTTTAGAACGACGCCATTCTGATAATCCAACTTCAGTAAGAAGTCCACAAAGACCACCACCAATGTACATAAAAGCAATACTAACGTGTTGTAAATCCTTTGCAGCCCAAGCTCCACCAGGATTAGCTAAATGTTCAAGGAAAACATTTGTAGAGCCATAAAAGAAAATAAGGAAACTTTCTAAACCTTCCATTGTAACAAGTCCACGCATAGGTGAGTTACGAACAAAAAATGCAGGATATGAAGATTTCATCAGGGCAGGGATAACGATTGGGTTCCATGCAAGTCCGGATTTTGACCAACATCCCATATAACGGGCTAAAGATACCATTCCAAGTAAAAAGAATACACCACCTTTAATGAAGTGAGCAAGTAAATTAAATACCTTAGTACCTTGACCCATCATATTACCAACAGAGATACCAGTAACTGCATAAATCATTAAGAATCCATAAAGAGGGAAGTTAAGGAATGTGAATAATATAGAAGCAATCAGACCAAAATGACGAAGTACTGAGAAAACAGTACGATTATGGAAAATCTTACCAAAAATAGTATCACGCTTAACAATAGCTCCACGGAACAGGGATTTAGGTTCGTGCTGTAAAGTGATACCACTTGTACTACTTCTAGCGCTTCCGTCAACAAGACCGATGGATTCTTCTTCATGATCAGAATATTGGTCAAGATTTGCCTGGGTTCTTCCATTAACACTATTAGCGTCATTACGTGGAATGTCTAAGCCACTAAAATCATTTAAAGTAGAAGAAGGCAGAAGGGTACTGGTTCCACGGGTGTGGCCAAAATTTTTAAGAGGAATAAATGAAGCAGACAGGGACTCATCTTCAGAGTTTTCATTAGTAAGATAACGAACACCAGCTCTTAAAAATGCAGTAATATAATGAGCAATTGCAGCAAAAAACCAAATATATGACATTCTAGTATAAGCATTGCGAGGGTACATATCAGGAACTGAACTGCCAAAAGCTGCAAGCGCGATTAAACAACCGATGGACATACCTAAATTGAGAGTAAGAGCAGGTAAATACCATGCGGAAGATACTGAATTAAGAACCAAGCAGATTGGGTAAAAGAATATTACCACAGTTACTAAAAGAGCAATATGAGCATAAAGTGCAGGACGATTAGAATTTTCTAAATTAAAAAAAGTAGTTGTATTATAAGATTCCCAATAAGCTCTTTCTTCAGGATATAATTTTGTTTCAAGAATTGGAATACTATGATGATGATCACGATGAGGAACTGGACTAACTGATGGTAAAGTAGAATCAATAACTGATGATGATATCTCTTTTTCATCATCATTATCATGACCCATATCCATTTCCATTGATTGACCAATGGCCGCTAGTATTAAAAATCCAATAATTGTTTGATATTTCATATTTTAAATTGTCAATCAATAAAGTAGACCCTTTACTTAAAAAAAATTTATATATTTGGGAGGCGGAAACATAGTATATATATACACCGTCCGAACCAGCCGAAATTATATGCACAAAACTAGTAGTCTGCAGGCCATGCAATGGCTATAAACCAATGGATATTAGCTAAATAAACTCAATATAATCTAATAAATATACTAATTAATTATCAGGATTATTTAATTTTAAATTAAAATATTATAAATTATAATTATTTAATAAAATTTATTAAATTATTAACGGATAAATTACTTCCGAGTATTTTATTTTTATTCCGCTTTATGGGCAATGCCAATCATTTTTTTGACGTTTTAATGCAGATTGTACTAGCAACACAGCAATATTAGTAATGTGAGATAACATATGATATTCAGCTTTAATAATAGTATTTTATTGTTTTAACCTTTTTTAGACTCAACTATGTTCCACTCTACTCTCCTCCTTACAATTAACTCGGTAAAATAGTACATAACGCCGTCCTACCGAACCCCTTACTCTTAAGGGTAGACGCTTAAAGACCGTTTACTCCGATGGTCATCTCTATAAAAAAAAAAAAAATTTATAATGCGCGAAACCTTATATGAAAACTTTGGTAGAAAATTTTACTACTACATATAAAAGTTTATATTTGAGGTTTTTGTTTGTTTGTTATTTTACCTATTTGTTTCTATAGGATTTATGATTAGTGATTTTCATTTCTTTAATTCTTTGTTTAACCGTTGATTCAGATAACCTCAATTAGTTCCGATAGAAATTTAGGATGCTCTATCCCTGCGCCTACATTTATGGTCCTTTTCCCTTTATGGCTTAAACAAATTTCCATCAGATTCTATACTTTTTTTTTTCTTCTATAGAAAGACGCGCATGCACCAAGTGCTGTAGAATACGCTAAATTTTTCATAGGTGCTGGCTGGTGAAAAATAATCTGGTGATTTTAACCAAAACAAAAGCAATCAAATTAACCAACTTAATTAAAAATCTAAATACATTATTAATAGTATGTATTTGTTATCTTTACCAGATTTAGTCTAATTATGTTATCCGGTTTATGGGGAAATTCCCTGTGGGGCCCATAACTATGGAATTTCCGGAACTGTAGGCCCTGTTTAGTCCCCGTTTTTCGGCTTTACAAGTTCATTGCCGACATAGAGCTTAACCGTACTACGAATTAGATTAGATTACAATATGCTAAATGCTTCATAAAAATATTAATAAAAAAAAAAAAAAAATTAAACATAACAGGAGAGTTCTAAGACTCTAACACATGCAAAATACCCAGCTTCATTTTTTGGAGTGTTTTTAGGTGACATAATTCCACCAAATTTATATATGGATCCATTTATATAAGCTGTAGCTGATCCTAATATATCATACGATGTTGATGCGCAAAGCTCATTCATTTTCTTTATGCAAATACATTCCCTAGCTTTTTCAATATTTATCCATTTATCTCCACCGAAACTAATTGTATGATTTGCGTCTTTTTTATCAACTCCAAAATTTAAACAAAATTCTTTCATAAAATTTCCAATATCATTCTCTTCAATAATACTTTTTAAAAATTTTTGTTTACTTTGTTTAGATCCTTTAAATACTGACCAGTCAAATTCTATCAGTGATAATGATTGATGACTAACTTCATCAGATCTCCAAATACCTTTATATAAGTCAAAACATCGAATAAATCCTGCATTATCTAGAGATGTTGAATTTGGTCCATAAACACCATCAATTATTATTAAAAAATCACCAATAATTATCATACTATGATCCATTCTCTCTGGTCCTTTACAAGATTCTTTACTCATTTTCAGCCAACATCCACTATCAAAAGAATATCTCCAAACATCCAGATACATCTCATTATCACCACTAATTCCACCATGAATTAAAAGTGATTTATTCTCCAGAGGATGGTGGTCACCATCTACTATTGTTGTCATTGCACTTTGTATTTTCGTCCAGGCTACGATATCATCAGTGTCTGCCAATGTCATATCTGACCCTGAACTGCCACCACTAAATTGCTCTTGATTTTCGTTATTTGATATAAATGTTTTAAAACTTGACGGTGAGGAAGACATTGCTCTTCGTCTAAAGGTTTTTGTGTCCTTTGTTAACGTTACTAAATTTGAATCATCGCAAAGTATCGCTGCGTGGAATGCTCTTGGACCCGGTACTATACCATCAGGGTTAATAGGAATAGCTAATGCTTCGTCACTAAAAATCATTTCATCTTTTTTAATATGAACAATTAAATCAATTCTCCAAAAATCATTTAATGTCCAAAATTTATTATTACCATGATTAAAAGCAGTACCTCCAAATACATAAAAAGAAACAAATTTTTGCTCACCAAGAACTGATCTTTTAATAGCCGTACTATCAGATCCTGTTATTTTCAGTAAATCTACTGCTCCCAGGGTAATTTTTGGGGCTGCTACTGTTGTATGTCCAAATCTTGCAATTGTAGCCCATGATAAATCACCAAGACTTGGATGTCTAATAAGTTTAACTTCTTGAAAACTAGATGTATTAATATCAAATAGCCAACCACTCTCATTCATTATCATCTCTCTCTCATATAAATCATCTCTAATTTTTCTTTCAAGAGTTACAAAACCACCATGAAGAAAAATATGAGACTTACCAACTCGAGTAGCAGTATGACAACATAATGATTCTGGAACATCGCCATGCACATCTATTTGTTTAACAATTCTAGAATTACCATCTATAATATAAATTGATTTATTTGGTACAATATATCTATTATTAAGAATAGATCTTTTTAATGGACCTGGATAAATGATGTCATCATTATCATCTTTAATTGTTATTTTTGGTGGTTCTCCTAGTCCTTCCCAGCTTTTTAATCCACCAAATACCACAATTTTATTTCCAACAGTATCAGCAGCATGATAAACTAATGAAGGCATTGAAATTGCTCCATAAAATGATGGTATATGACAATAATTTGCAAAACCACCTGGTATATTGCGCTTGTCTTCTTTATTAGGTATAGATATACTATTAATACTCTTATCGTCTAATGATAAACAGTTTCGGTTAATAAGTTTACTTATATTTATTGATGGTTCCCAAATTTGATGAGCATTTATAAATGATATTCCTGGTCCACTATTAGTTAATTGAAGTTTATTATAATAATAGTGATATAATTCTTTAAAATGCTGAACTTGCTTATAAGTTACTCCTTTAAACAATGTATTACTGTATAAAAGTGAACTCATAATATCCCAAATTGAAATATTAACATCTTCAGGTATATCTAATCTAATTAAAGCTTCTTGAAATGGATTCTTGTAGACAACATACTCCTCTACAGGGCCATAGTCTATATTAACCATACCTGAAGATGCTTGAAAATACTAAACAAATATATATATATATAAAAATGGATATATTTAGATATATATAGATATAAGCTTAATTTGACTTAAACTAAAAAATTTAATAAATATAAAGTTACTTACTTTTTATTTTATTTTATTTTTTTTTCTCGTTATTAATTATCGTTTCTTTTGCAGAGCATTTTCAACGGTACGCATCTAGCTCCCCATTGCCTTTTCTTTTAGAGCAACCGTTAATGCATCGTGAGGAATCTGACTGCAGCGCGAAGTTAAAGGCAGCCAAGGACGAACTGATGTTACCTGAAGCTCATTGCTACTCGATTAACAGTGATCAGTTTACTTGCTTGCATGAGATATCCTCTTAAATCAGCTGTTGTTTCTCCTCAAAATTATGTTAAATTAATTATGTTCTGATATGGATAAAATACTGCTAATTCATAGTGCGTTAAGAAGCTACTTTTGATAACTCAAGTTCAAGAAACTCTACATATTAACAATATTTAACAAACCCCCCTTCAAGCATCTCGGGCTAATGAAAACAATTATAGTCACTTTTAATTAAAATTACCTGCTTAATCGTCAATCATAATATGCTGCGCAACTAGGGTTTGATGAGACCTGAACTTTAAATAACTAATTTCATAGTGAATGGTACAGTAACTAATAATGTAGAAGTTATACATTATGCCCGACTACCCCACTACTACATACTAAGAAAATATAAAAAAAAAAAAAAAAAAAAAAAAAAAAAAAAAAAA
>JAJLYT010000012.1:11892-67879 GCA_030571755.1 Saccharomycopsis olivae (nom. inval.) | reverse complement strand
AATTTAGTTATCTTATCTCTGACTTACTCGCATTACTAATCATTAAGATCAAGGGGCTAGTGACTAATATTGAACGTACAAATATATAAAGACCTATTAGAGACCCACAGAAAGACAAAGAATTGGATCTATAAGATGGGTCCTGTAGTTCCTTTTGGTCATGAATTTAGAGACAAATATTTTAGTTTCGGTAAAGATGTTGTCAATTTGAATCATGGAGCTTTTGGAGCTGCCCCTAAACCAATATTAGAAGCCAGAGTTAAATATATGGAAAAACTTATGGAATTTCCTGATAAATTTTATAGATATGATTTATATTCATCTTCATTAAAAGGTCGTGAATTAATTAGTGAATATATTAACTGTGATATCAATGATTTAGTTTTAGTACCAAATGCAACAACAGCTGTTAATACAGTTTTAAGATCTTATCCATTTAAAGAAGGTGATATTGTTATTTGTTTTTCTTGTATTTATAGTTCTTGTTATCATACTTTATTATATTTACAACGTCGATTAGGTATAAAAGTAATTCAATTAGATGTGACTTATCCAATGTCAAATGCAGAAGTTCTAAAATTATTTAAAGAATCAATTGATAAACTTTCTAAGCCACCAACAATGGTATTTATGGATGGAATTGCAAGTACACCTTCTATTCATTTTCCTTGGCAAGAAATAGTTGATGAATGTCATAAACGTGAAATTATTTCATTTGTTGATGCGGCCCATTATATTGGTATTTATCCACTTGATATTAAAGCTACTAAACCTGATTTTTTTACTTCAAATATTCATAAATGGTTCTTTGTTCCACAATCTAGTGCTTTCTTATATGTTAATCCCGCATATCAAAGTAAAATTCATTCTTCACCAATTAGTGCATATTACTATGAACTTGATGATTTAGAGCCACTGTCTAAAAATGATGAACTTTTCGCTAAACAATTTAGTTATGTTAGTACAACTGATTATACTTCAATGTTATGCATCCCTGATGCTTTTGAATTTCGTCGTTCAATTTGCGGTGGTGAAGAATGTATTAGAGAATATATTTTTGATCTTGCTCACAAAGCATCTTCTGCTATTGTTGAAAGATGGGGTCCAGGAGCTGAAATTTTAACTGGTAAAGAAGATAATGATAATATTACTTCTATGTTTAACATAAAGTATCCTAAATACTCTGGTGCTTCTGATTCAGAAATTGATGCTGTTGCTGACTTTGTTAATCAGTACTTAATGGAGGAGAAGAAGACTTATGTACCTGTTCATCGTTACAATGGAGGTCTCTGGACTAGATGGAGTTCTCAAATTTACTTAGAGTTAAGTGATTTCTTATGGGGTGCTGATGCTATTACAGAAGCCATAGAAAAATATGAATCTACTATTAAAAAATGATTATATTCAAATTATACATTTCAATTTCGACTAAAACGACGACGTATTGTAGTCCATAAATTCTGACCTTTTATCAATGCAATGATGATAATGAGAATTGAAACAAGAACCGACCAGATCTTTTGATTATCTATTAATCTATATCTTATAAGTATCATTAAGTTGGCCATTAAAGAATTACCTGGGGAAATGCGTGGCAGTTCTTCAGGTACAATGTCAGCTTCTGCTTCTTCATTTTGTATTCCAAAAGAACTAATTCTATCATCCATAGCAATATGCGGATGTTTCTTTGAAAATTTCTTATAAACTTGAAGCTTTCTCTGTAATATTGTATCATCCTTTGGCTTATTAGTAACTTTTTTAACCTCAGCCTTTTGCTTAGGAGTCACTGCTTTAGCTGTCAAACTTTTAATCCTTTGAAAATTAACATCAAAAAATTTAATCCACTCACGACGATCCCTTGCAGTAAAAATATTTGCCTCTATTAGTCTTGTAGCTTCTTTTGAACTTTTAGCACTGCACGCTAATATAAATAGCTGTAATTCAATAAGCAAGTACATCAGCTTGACCACATGTATCTGATACTTAACATCCTCTTCATCATTTATCAGTTTCTCTTCAATCTTTACTCCACTCTTTTTGATAACTCCTTTAGAAATCAAGTCGTTCTCTAACTTAGTGAACTTCAGTAGTCTATCACTGTTCATCCAGCTACCTATTGTCTGAAGAATCTCTATAGCTGAATCTTCAATTGGCTCAGAACCATGCTTAAAACGAACTGCCTGTGTACTGTATATAATTCTTGGGTGATCAAATTCATATGGATATACAAATATTTGCTCTAATGTTGAATCTTTAGACTCTGCAGCATCTATTACCCATGCATATAACTCAATTACTCTAACAACTACTAAATTGGCCAGAAATTCTTGTAACCATAATTCATTACCATTACTTTGCTTTATAACTTGTTCTAAAATAAATTTCATAGCAATGCATGCTTGCTTGTATTGTCTATTGCCAATAGCCTGGATCGCCAGCCCGATACTGGCCTTCAAATTATTACCATTCGACTCACCTCCAGCCTTCACATAAGCATATGCCAGTGATAATACTCTCTGAACCAGAGCTAAATCTCCTATAACAGATTTATCATACTGTACCTCATAAGTCTTTCGAACATCATAACTCATATCGTACTACTACCCCCCAATATCGCCCCCATCTTTTTTCTTATAGTATATATAGGCGAGCAAGGGAATAAGGACAGTGCTACAAATCATGTACAGATTACATGGCCTACAAAAGAATCAATGCTAAAGGAGTAACAGCCATCAATATTCATTAGTTTTTTTGTTTTTTTTTTATTATTTTTTAACTTAGTTTTTCTTTTAATTACTTGCTGGGAAACTTGGATCTAGAAAGCATTGTCTAATAAATGCTAATTTCTCGTCATAACTGGTGTTTTCATTGATTAAATAGTATAACAACTGGTCATTTGATGATGCCTCTTGACCAACCACCACGAATTGACGAGCACTAATTGCACCAGCTGCACGACAATTTCTTAAAAACATATTTAGTGTATCAACTGCTCTTCTTCTCATATCTATATGCGCAATAACATCAGGGTGAATAGCACTATACATTGCAGACATATCATTATCAGGGCTCTGAAGCTGAGGTTGTGGTTGAGGATTCGGCACTGACGGCTGTTGAGCAAATTGTTGTGATACTCTTGGTACTGGAGAAGCCCATGGATCAACAAATGGTGCCATACTCCAAAAATTATCAAAAGAACCAAGAGATATCCTCTGATTAACATTTACCTGACTTAAATTTTTACCCTGTTCGTTAGTAGTAGGAATACCCTGCGGGACTATGCCCTGTGATGGCATACCCTGTGGCATACCCTGGTGCATACCTTGGGCCATGCCCTGAGACATACCCTGTGGCATACCCTGTGGCATACCCTGTGGCATGCCTTGTGGTATGCCTTGTGGTATACCTTGTGGAGGCATATGTTGACTTGCAAGCAGCGCAGTCATCATATTGGCTGAATTATCATGTTGCTGACGGTGTTTTGAATGTTGTTTCTGATGCTTTGATGAGCGCGAAGTTGACTTACCATCATAGTAGGCAATTGGAACATCTTCTAGATCACTTTCATCGTAGTCAGCTTTTCGTATCAGATCAATTATTCTCTCTAAAGAAGTTGGATTTAAAGTTCTGCCTAGTGATTCTGAGAATAAATCAGCTGTTGTAATACCTTGAGAATTATCAATATAAAATCTCGCTGCATGTATATAGATATAATAACAACCTCCAGCTAGATATCTTCTAATATTATTCCAAGATAAAGCAGGATATTCACCATTTGAAGCTTTACGTTTAAGCGTTTCGAATTGAAATGAAGCAGGTAAATAAAGCTTTCCTTCTGATATTGACCAACAAAGTAAATTTTCTCTTAAAAAGAATCTTTTAAATGCTATTATTTCATTATTAATTTGTTTTAACTTTTCTCTTAATTTTTTAACTTCAAATTTATTAAGAGATGATTGATCTGGGAATAATTTTGTTAATTCTTCTTGAATAGCTCTTAATCCAATATTTGTAAAACTATTTGATGATGGAATTCTTTGAGATATATTTTTTAATAATAATCGACAAAATTCATTAGTCATTTTAACTGTCCATCTTTTATATAATGTTGGAGCTATTGAAGGAATTGTATCATCTGAGCTTCCAGCACTCAGAGGAAGATTTTGTCCCGATCCTCCAAGATTTGATTTGGGAGGCATAAGGTAGCAAAAAAATATTGCACTTTATTTAATTTATTAAAGCAATTAACTTGTTTTTAATAGTTAAAACACAAAACCATAAATACTTTTTGACTTTCTGGAAAATTTCTCAAGTTTAAAGATACTATATGATTCAACTTGCTTTGTAATGTTGTTGCCATACAATGCAGACTAGGACAAGTTACCTTTCAACTTGTCTGCTTTATAATTTTTTAATACCATTCAAATCCTCAATGCATAAATTAGGAATTTAGTGCCGTGTTTATTATTAAAACTAAAAGCTAATATTAAAAATGTCTTACTATTAAAACTTTAGTTAACTTAATTGCACTTTAAGCGTGATGGAAGAGAGCTTGCCGTAACTTGAAGTGGCAAGTTATTTTAAAAAGCCTCTCATTCCTGCAAATTTGATAAAAAAAAAAATAAAAAAAAAAAATCCCGTGTTACTTTTTTATAAGCATATTTACGACCTGCCATCCTGCCAACTGAAATCTGCTGACGGATTTTCCCTGTAAACTAAACTTACGTTTAAATGCAGTAAACAAGATGTGTTTTTAATTTAGAACTAAATCATACAAGATTTGTTTCGTTTTTTTTTTTGTTTTGTTTTGTTTTGATATTTTATTTTGTTTTACATGCATTCACTAATGTAGGGAGAATCTGACTATTATTGTAGTTCGCAGGTAACCTGCCTACAGTCTACAAAAAGTTACCTCTTAGTGTCTGTTAATATAATATTTCATCCTCAAGTACATCTGCGAGTCCTCAATAGAATTCACCTCACGATCTTTTAATGATCCATTGAAAAATGAGGCAGATTCTTTCTTTCCAACCTAACCCGTCTAGCCAACTTTCCGTCCCAAATCTAATTATACCGCCCAGCGTTATTGTCGTCACTACATTTCACTAGACTAATTAAAAGAAAACTTTCAAAAAAAAAACTATTGTTGTCCCAGAAATTGAGGCTTCACACTCACTTTGAAATTATACTTTTGACTTTGTTAAGTATCAGGCAATCAATTAAACATGACTATAAAAACTGTAAAATGACTACAGGTACTCAGATCGTATTAAGTGTTTAAGAATATGCAACCAGGGCGCATATTGTACGTTGGCGTATTATTAATATCGGCAGACGATTAATTACACTAGATTATCCACGCTATCCTCAAATCTTCCCCTGTTCTGGCAATTACAAAACACCATCAGCCTAGAACGATTGGAAATATAGCATAAAAGATTATGTTAAAGAATTGGACGTGAAAGCTCAGCCATCACAGATTAAAAGTGTATTTTGCTCTGCCAACACTACGGTGGCCGATACCTGCTATAGTTGTGTCTTGGCTATGGGTGACCCGCTATTTAATCCCAAGAAGCCTGTAGCTGAGCTGCACGACTGCTATAAATTTAGCCGGGCTGTATGGTTTTTTCTATTATTTATATATTTATATATATATATATTCATTAATTGACAGCTATATTATTAGGCCAAGTTACTTTTTCTCTTATTGTTATTAATTTTGGCTTGCTTCCGATGATTCCATAGATGGAAATTCTGCAAGCCATGAACGCGGCATTTTAATTTATTTATTAATTACTGTAGTGGCTGTATCCCGCCTGTAACGCAACTGAGGCTTAGGTTGATCTTCCGAAGTTTTAAACCTAGAAAGATTTATTATTAATTTTTTTTATTTTTATTTTTTTTGCCTTTCCTCTGTTTCTTTAACTTTAACAGCTTTAACCTAAACAGTCTGGAATTATTGTATTATACATATTAACTCGTATAATTTCAGTTTAGCTATTTTTTCACTAGTCATTCTTGCAATTTCCCTGTTCGGATAAATGTTTATTGGCTTTATATTGCTAGCCGTTGCATCAGCATGGTCTCCAACTGATTCTTACGCTCCAGGAAGTGTGCAATGTCCAAGCGGTAATAATTCACTTATAAGAGAAGCTAGTGGATTATCAACTAGTGAATCTGATTGGCTTAAAATTCGTCATAAGAATACTGATCAAGCTATAAGAGATTTTTTAACTCATAATAATACTATTGATATTGATGTAAATTCATTCTTTAATTCATTAAATCAATCAATATCTATTGGTCTTGCATTTTCTGGTGGTGGTTATCGTGCAATGACTTGTGGTGCTGGACAATTATCTGCTCTTGATAATAGAACTATTGGTGCTTTTGAAAATGGACTTGGTGGTCTTTTACAATCTGCTACTTATTTATCAGGTCTTTCTGGTGGTAATTGGCTTACAGGTACTATTGCTTTTAATAATTTTACATCAGTTCAAGCAATTTTAGATGGTGGATCAATTTGGGATTTATCTCATGCTATTTATAATCCAGGTGGTGTTAATATTTTTAAATCAGCTAGTGTATTTGATGATATGGCTGATGAAATTGATGATAAAAAAAATGCAGGTTTTAATACTTCTATAACTGATATTTGGACTCGTGCTCTTTCTCGTCAATTCTTTAATGATTCACTTTATGGAGCTGCTTTAACTTTTGATACTCTTAGAAGTGCTCCAGTTTTCCAAAATGGTGAAATGCCATTCCCAATATCTGTAGCTGATGGACGTTATCCAGGAACTAAAATTATAAGTTCTAATTCAACTGTATTTGAATTTAATCCATTTGAAATGGGATCTTGGGATGGATATTTAAAATCTTTTGTTGATATTAAATACCTTGGTACTAACCTCACTAATGGTTATCCAAATGCTACAGATAAATGTATTAATGGTTTTGATAATGCTGGTTTCATTATGGGTACTTCATCATCATTATTTAACCAATTCCTTCTTCAATTAAACAGTACAGGAATCCTGGGTACTCTTTATAATGTTGCCAGTTCAATTTTGAAAAATCTTGATGATGATGATAACGATATTGCTGATTACACTCCAAACCCATTTTATGGATCTAATTTTGGTAGCTCTAACTCATTGTCAGATTCTAAAAACTTATATCTTGTTGATGGAGGTGAAGATTTGCAAAATGTTCCATTAGCTCCACTTATTGAAAAAGAGAGAAACGTTGATGTGGTATTTGCTTTTGATAATACTGCTGATACTGACCAGAGCTGGCCAAACGGTTCGTCACTTGTTCAAACATACCAACGTCAGTTCAGCGGGGTTAATGGTTCAGCATTCCCATACGTTCCAGATGTAACAACTTTCCGCAGTGGTAACTTAACTTCTAAGCCTGTGTTCTTTGGTTGTGACAGTAAGAACTTGACATCATTGAGCAACATTCCACCTCTTGTTGTGTATATTGCCAACCGTCCATTCAGTTACTGGTCCAATACCTCGACTTTCAAGATGACTTACGATGAAGATGAGAAAAGAGGTATGATCAAGAATGGTTTCGAAGTTGCCCTGCGTCGTAACCTTACTTTAGATGGTGACTGGAAGGCTTGTGTCTCCTGTGCAATCATTCGCAGAAGTCAAGAACGGTTAGGCCAAAGCCAGAGTGAACAGTGCCAAAAATGTTTCGAGGAGTACTGTTGGTCTGGTGAGTACGTTGAGGCAGAAGCAGGAATAAACTTCACAGTCAATGGTACCACGAACGGCCCGGAGAGCAGTAACACTACAAACTCTGCCTCCCTTGCCAAACAAAACAGCATGGGCGTATTAGCAGCAATAGTTGCTATTCTTGCCTGTGTTCTATTCTAATATATACTGGATATAATATATAATACATTATAGTATTGTAGGATGGTACAGAAAAGTTGAAAATAGCATTTATATTAATACAGTTGAAATATCAAGTTCTAAAGAAGTGAGGGTGAAATGAGGTTGGCTAAAATAATAATTAAAAAAAAATTAAAAAATAAAGTTGTTATATAATACACTATGTTGGATATATTTTTCCAGAACTGAAAGTAAAAGTAGTAGTCATTTGGAGACTTCATGACCAGCATGTTTAAAAAGGATTTAGATGGCTTAGCAATCTGAGAAAGTAATAAATTTGAAAAAATTGAGCTTAAAAAAATGCTGATATTGTGAAATAGATTGGTTAAATTGTAAAATCAAGCTTAGATTAAACAAGCAGCAAAAGCTAAAGCGCCTGCAAAACTGGCACCTAAGATACCAGAGTTCAACTGAGCAGCACCGTTAGCACTTGAACCAGTTTTAGTAGTACTGAACTGAGAAATAGATGACATTGTTGAATCAGAGTCAGAGTCAGAGTCAGTACTTGAGTCAGTTCCAGTAATAGTACCATCATTTTCCATTGATAAAGAAGCATTAGCAGCAGATTCAGCACTTAAAATACTAGCCTCACTGACACTACTAGCAGCAGCTAAAGCTTTAGAAAGAAGTGATTCAGAACGAGCAATTTGAGCAGAGTTTAAAGTTTCAGTAAAGGTGAAAGTGAACATACCTTTATCCTTTATTGTGATATCACCAGCAGTTCTAATAGTTTCAGAACCAACAGTATAAGTCTCAGTAGAAGGAGCATGAGTAGTATAGTAAGTGTAAATGATAGCGGTAGTAATAGTAGTCTGGTTAGCAATCATTGTTAATAAATTATTGTGTTATTTGAATTCAAGTAAGATTATTAATAAAAATCTGAATGAAAAATAGTTAAACAATAAAAAAAGAAAAACAATTTTTAGGAAATTTTGTAATACTTTTATATTTTATTATGTTAGAGAATTAATCATGCACATACCCTTGTCTTTGATCCCTCAAAACAGTACGACTCCTTAATGCCTATTACAGTAAGCATCGAGTATGCATGCTGGTTTGATACTACATGGCGGGTACAATCTAGTGAGGTAAATCTGTATTGGCGGCCCCACGGTACGGCGCCCACTTGGAAGACGTACTTTACTCTTCAGAAATAACGCTACTATCACCAAAAAATCTCTCTCAATCGAGCCATAAATTTATAGCAATAATTCTCATTATTTTAAATACCTTAATGCAAAGCAAGTTAACTGGCTTTTAACGAATATAAGGAATCGAAAACAAATCTGTATGCATAAAGCCATATGAGATTTGTACATATATCATGCCAGGGAACCTCACAACCCATGGGTCCAACCCCAAATGTTTCCTAATTCAGATAATAAGGCAATAAAGCAAAAACAAGTGAATTTGTGTTCAAATCTATATATAGCACTAACGCGTCATACCAAAATAGTAATATTAATTTAATCAAGTACGTAATTACCGCGATTTAGGCTCATAGATGTATACCGTTGGTAATATCTATGATGGTAACAATAGAGATAATCAACACTAATGAGTAAATTCAAATGGTAATGAAGTAAAATATTAGCATTTGCAAAAAAATTGATCTAAAAATAAAATAAACTATAAGGCTTATTTTTTAAAAAAGCGAATAAAAAATGACAAATTATTGTTAATCAGGGACAGAGTATTACGTCAGTGTTTTAGCTATTCTCTTTTTTCTTCCAGAAACTTTAAATTTATCAGTAGATTTCTTTATTTGTTTAAGTTTAATACATCTAGCTTTCTCATTGGTCATAAATAGAGGTCTATCTATACTATAGCCATCACATATCAGACCTAATCTCTCACATACACTACAGTGCGGTCTCTCCTCAGGACATTTCTTTCTTCTTAAACGGCATGTCCAGCATCCTGTCTTTGATCTAGTTCCCCGTGTCTTTCTCTTTACTGGTAGATTTTCCTGACTCCTGTGCTCACTTAATCCAGTGCTTCTTGATATAGAGCTTCGTAGTACTCTCTGTGTGTTTTTGGTCTGCTTCTTACCTATACCCGGGCTAACATTCTCTTTGTCTCTGTCATCTGTCACTGTTCCTGTCTTCGATTGGTAGACTACCGTAGACTGTGATAGCTCTAAAAGATCCTCGTACGCGAGCTCCATCTTCTCGCTGCCCTCTGCGACTAGTGTATCGTCGCGAGGACTGCTAGGGGCATAGCTAAAGCAAAATGTGTCATAGTTTTCAGCCATGTGGTCTGAGCTGTATGCCATTTCATCACTAAAAACTGACTGTGATAGTGGGAATGGCGGCGATCCACTAAGATGCATTTCTGAGGGGCTCATATAGTTGAATGATGACTGTTGTTCTTCGTTATTGCTGCACTCTACCTCAAGCGAGATCGACAGAAAGCCCACCAGCGCGATGTTGAGTCCATCCAGCATCCAATCCCAATATATTGTATAAGTTTATATTAGCTCCTATTCTTAATTATAGCAACCAATCTCTGATGCCCTTCGGTATAAGGGGAAATAGTAATTTATTTAAAGCACCTCCCTGAGGGCACTCTTGTTAGGAAACCAGCGGCAGACCATCGCTGATAAAACGCCATCAGATCGCTATAACAGAACCATTTTTTTCAAAATTGATATGGTCCCTCAGATTTACCATTTTGGTAGTCTTCTGGTACCTATATTGTATAAATTGGCTGCTATACCTCAAATCTGTTTCGTGGGCTTGTTCATTATTATCCTGTACTGTACGCAGTTCGAATCTCCGAGCTCACTGCACATAAATTATAATCTGCCCATAGAATCATCAAAATAACTCCAAATCAATAAAACTTGAAAAAATATATTAAAGATAATTTTTTAAAAAAATTCACCATAAAAAAATTGCAAAAAAAACGGTTAAATCTCTTTGTAAAGCGTGTCATCCTTATGCAGGGGCCATGCTAATCTTCTCTGTATTTGTAACAAATTGACCAAATGACCCGAAGGCCAACGGGTAGCGCGTTTTGTCGGTACATCTCCGGTAAAAAGTTGTAGCGTTATGAGCACGCGTTACTCCGCCAATGAGGCCTACAAGACAGTTTTGTGACAAAATAAAAGAGTTTTATGGTATATTTAGCCTTGGATGGGGCTCTGTTTTACTCAGTGGTCTTTGAATGTCAAAAAACTGGCCAGTCTCGGAAAATTTTAGGTAAAATGGTATAATACATCAAATATAGTAAATAGCAGTGATTATCAGATAAACAGATATTTTTAACTATTTTTTTTATTGCAGTAACAGAGTATTGACAGTGCTGATAGTACAGTATTTGCAATTGTGTATCCTCACCTGCGACTTCTCTGGGTCTGGGTGCTCAAGCTGCTACATTTCTTTGGAGACCATGTTCAGTACCAGGTAACGGAAACAGTTTGGAAGCTGCGACCAGGGAGATACTTTGGAGGTGATAAGACATTTATAATTGTCAACATACGAGATTTAGAGAAAGGGAAAGTAGTACAGATACTATGAGTGGATTTCGCACCAGCTGAGAAGGATTCCTCAGCTTGGATGCTGGTACTATGCACTGATGTGGTTGTGTTGGAGCCCAATCGATGAATTATTCTAGCTTTCTTCCTTGTATACTTTCACGATATATTTTATTCTCTTAATCAAACTTCTAACTTGACATTTTAGAACTTTTGCATTTAGATCTTTAAGTTGTATTCAGTGTTTCGCCTATGTCTATCTTCAATGCATGTACTACTTATTTGACCACTCCGCAATATACAGCGCACGGACTATACGAATGTTTCTAGTGTGTCTTAATATCTACTTTAGCCACTTGTTTTACCAATTGTCTGGTCTATGCTACAATTTTCCGTTATATGAGGCCACTATATGGGATATTATACCGTAGGCTGTCAATCGGTCAACTGGCCGATAACGCATGCTATGACCTCATGCACTGCTGGCTCAGCATTGAAATTGGAACAGCCTCGAGCAAGTAAGCAGGTACACACATACATAGCAAAAACTTTGAGACAAGCGAAAAACCTCGATTCACACACACTATGTGCAGGTTTATAGCCTCTGATGGCTTGCTATTCAACTACACTGTTTTTCTCTGCTAATTTTACTAATTGCTACCGTAGAACTGTTGTTTATCCGTACCAATTTAGCGTAGCAAGACCAGATTTTAGCGAGAAAGCCACCGGGAACGGTGGACAATTAACAAGACCGAAACCTCAAAAATTATTATAGTATTTTTAAAGTCACAAGATAACTTCAAAATAAATAAAAAAAATACCCTTGAGATTATGTAAATTTCACTTCTTATAGGAGTAGTTGCACCCTCCGGAATGGCGGAAAGCAATTTTCTATAAAAAAAAAACAAAAAACAAAGCAGCCATTACCTTGTAAACGGGCAGTAGCAGGAGAAGAGCACATAACAACAAATATAAATAAATAGATTGATCTACTCAAGTTACTAGAAATTATTAAATTTGTTATTTATAATATAGATATGACCCAGAATGTCTAATCTGAGCGATGAATGGGCAGCTAAATTGAAAGTAGTAGAGAAGTCTAGTGATGGCAGTACCACAACACATATAATTCGACGTACTGCCAGTGACTTTGAGTTTGAAGGAGAATTAGGAGAAGGTTCTTATTCAACTGTTATGTTAGCTCATGATATTCATACTGGAAAATTATATGCTATTAAAGTTCTTGATAAACGTCATATAGTTAAAGAAAAGAAGGTAAAATATGTTAATATAGAGCGTGATTCATTAAATACTTTAGGTAGAAGAAATGGAATTGTACATTTATTTTTTACATTTCAAGATGAATTTTCATTATATTTTGTTTTAGATTATGCAGAGAATGGTGAATTATTATCTTTAATAAAGAAATATGGAACTTTAGATGAGAATGTTACTAAATATTATAGTTGTCAAATTATGGATGCTTTAAAGTATATTCATAGTTGCGGAATAATTCATAGAGATTTAAAACCAGAAAATATTTTATTAGGTAAAGATTTTCAAATTCAAATAACTGATTTTGGAACTGCAAAACTTATGAATAAAGATTCAAATACTGGTAAATTCATTGATGATGGTAGTGCAAAATCATTTGTAGGAACTGCTGAATATGTATCACCAGAACTTTTAAAAGATAAAAGTGTTGGAAAACCTTGTGATATTTGGGCATTAGGATGTATTATATTTCAAATGATTGCAGGTAAACCTCCATTTAAAGCTACAAATGATTATTTAACATTTCAACAAGTTATGAAAGTTAAATATGCATTTACAGCAGGATTTCCATCAATTGTTAGAGATTTAGTTAAAAGAATTCTTGTTGCTTCACCAGAAGATAGACCTACTATAAAAGAATTAGAAAAACATTTATATTTTGAAGGAATTGATTGGAAAAATCCTGATCATATTTGGTATTCTCCACCACCTGAATTTAGACCATATAAGATGTCATCACAATCTATGAAACCAATACCACAATTAAATGATCAACCAAGACCAAGAGTGAAAAGTACTGGTAGTATTCCAAAAAGGTCTGAGATTTTATCTCACACAAACTCTTCATTATCTACAAAATCGTCAGCATCCAACATATCCACCACTCAAAAACAACGGAATATTTCAGCAAATGCTGCTGTAATTGCATTGAATAAGTTATCCATCTCTGAAACTCCTACTCAACGTAGACGACCAAAAGAGCACGATCGTCAAACTTCTGCCTCATCTAAACGTGGAAGCGATCTACGAATGAAGTATCATGATGACCAGGATAATAATGCGCCTCAAATAACTAAACCAGTTTCTCAGAACAACAACAACAGTACCTCAAAATCCAGCTCATTAGGCAAACCAAAAACCCAAAGATCAATATCTCTTCCTACAACCCCAGTGTTGAGCTCTAATATTACAGCATTTGGCAAACCTAACGGTGAACTATCTCCTAGAACTCCTACAACCATTAAGAGTATAAAATCTCCAAAAACTGCGGCATCACCAAGAGTCAAGTCTCCTAAACACCTGCCTAAGCCATCTTTAAGCAAGGCAGCAGGTGTTGACGTTACATGGATAAAATTCCTAAAGCCCCACGAGAGAGTGCTAAAGAATGGAGTACTTTACATAAAATTAATCACCACAGATGCATTTGAAAAGAAATTCAAAGGTAAGATAACCAATCTGCCCTTATATTATAAAGGTATGCGAATGAAGGAAAGCAGTTCAACTGGAAGTTATAGCTTATTGACTCAGATGGTTCATGGAAATGGGACTTCAGGTTTACGTGGTGGACTTAATAGTAGTGATGGTTCACTAAGTTCTGGAAGCAGTAATAAAGGGAAATCAGAGTTAGAAATTATAGGTATTACTCATTATGTTGATACTCCTGATAGTCAAGAAGTAAAAGCTGAACTTGAAAATAATGTATCTAATTCTAATATTATAAATACTAATAATACTAATAATGGTAATGGGAATAATTCAAGACTTTTTAAGAAATTTTTAAGTTCAACAAAATCTGTTATAAATAATGCTGCAATTACTTCACTTGTTATTCCACAACAATCATCTGTTGAATTTACTTCAAGTAGAATGATTTTAATAACATCTTTTGGTAGATTACTCATTTTAGGACGTCGTTTAACTTATGTTAAAGGAGAATCTTCTGAAGATACATATTCTAAATATCAAGTTCTTCTGGAAATTGATCTTACTCATCCATCAATTCGTGTTAAAGAAGTACTTACAGACTCTTCAGCAACACCAGGATCACCATTGACAAGTCCAACATCAGCAAATGAGAAAAAGCCAGCGTTCTACTATGGTATCTTCGCAGTGGTAACTTATTCTACTACAACTCTATTCCAGGTCGATAAACAACAACTTAATAATTGGACCGAGTGTATCGCTGAGGCAAGACTAAGCGATCGTTCATAAAAAAAATTTATTACAAAGTACGTGGGCCAAACTAAACTCAAAACATCTTCAATGTAACGAATTGTAAAATATAATTATGTAAGTACTTAATACATCAGCTTATTGGTTATTACCACTGGCACTAGAAAAATGCAGTTGTGGTCTTCTCCTGTTAGAAGCCCTTCGCCAATAGGCGTCGTGGGAGTTGCAATTTGAAAAACACGAGAGAAAAACAGCCTACGGTTAGAGTAACAGACGATATATTAACCTTCGGGGTACATTATAGATTTATTATACTAATCAATTTTAACAATGTCTGAATCTCCATTGCACACCGTCGGATTTGACGCTCGTTTCCCAAACCAAAACCAAACTAAGCACTGTTGGCAATCATATGTGGATTACCACAAATGTATTAACGCTAAGGGTGAGGACTTTGCTCCTTGCAAAGTGTTCTTTAAGACTTACTCATCTTTATGTCCAGTCGACTGGGTTGAAAAATGGGATACTCAAAGAGAAGAAGGTAATTTTGCTGGTAATGTAAAGCCAGAGTAAATTTGATTATAATTGATAGTTATCATGATATTTACTTAAAGTCATTACAATATAATGACAATTTCAGCATAAGGTGTGATTATATGTATTATTTTACTACAATCAAATAAATGGCCTAAGGTACTATAATGTAATTTTGAATAAGGGAGACTGCTGGGTCGTTGGATACTGTGCTGGTTGTGCTGGCTGTGCTGGCTGTGCTGGCTGTGCTGCTGTTGTGTTGGTACTAGCGCCGTGCTGGCGCTGGCGCCACGCGAGCTGCCATGACCTAGCCGCCGCCGATACAGTGTCGTATGGCGCGCTGCCATCTCGTCCAGCTGCCCAGTATATTCCGCTCGGTTTCAGCGCTGTCTCCGTTGTTGGATGCCTATGGCTGTAGGAGCCCAACTCATCTTGAGGTTAGAAACCCTGAATTGAAAATTTTCAGTATGTAGCGCCATCGCATAAGCAGTAGAGGGCCAATGGGCGTGTGTAAATTCATATAGAAATGTTTTTGAGGAGAATTTGCGTACTTAGAAGGGCTCCAAGACTACATAGGCTTTACTCTGAAGCTTCAAATGTGTACTCGCAGCCAGTACCAGGCCCCGATGACGAGATCATCGTGGCGATGTCGTCTGGGGTAGACTCATCGGTATGTGCCGCTATGTTTGCCTCTAAATATAAAAATGTAAGAGGGATATATATGGCAAATTGGTCTCAAACAAAGAACTGTATTGAAGCTGATTGGAATGAGGTAAAAAATGTGTGTAAAACTATTGGGATTCCTTGTGAAAGAGTCAATTTTGAGCGTGAATATTGGATAAAAGTATTTGAGCCAATGATTGAGTTATATAGATTGGGAATGACTCCTAATCCTGATGTTGATTGTAATAAATTTATTAAATTTGGTAGAATGGTTCAATATTTATCTGATAAGTTTACTTTTAATGATAAAAAATGGTGGTTAGTAACTGGTCATTATTCGAGAGTATTATTTCATAAACCTTCTAATAAATTTCATTTACTAAGATCAATTTTTCCTAATAAAGATCAAAGTTACTATCTCTCTTCCATTCTGGCTGATTGTCTTTCTAATGTGATCTTACCATTAGGAGACAAGCCTAAAGATGAAGTTCGTCGTTTGGCTAGAGACGTCTACAAGCTTCCTAACTGTGAAAAGCCGGACTCCCAAGGGTTGTGTTTTGTCTCCCAGGATGGCCATTTCCGTGACTTTCTAGGACAATTTATAGAGTCTAAGCCTGGTAAAGTTGTCACTGAAGATGGCGATGTTGTTGGGGTTCACCAAGGGCTTTGGCACGGCACAATAGGCCAGAGATCAGGAGTAGAGACCAATCAGGGCGATGAAAAATTCAAGGGGAAGTGGTTTATCAGCGAAAAGAAGGCAGATACAAATGAGTTGGTGATAGTGAGGGGCACTGATAACAAGTCTTTATATAAGGACAATGTATTTACAATCGACTGGAAGTGGCTAGGTGATGATCTTACGATTTCAAATATATTTGAGAAATATACAACCATCACTGCCCAGTACAGATCTTTGCAAAAGGAAATAGAGGTGGAGAAAGTCATAAGGCTGGAAGATGGCATACAGGTTAGCTTGAAGCAAAAATCCAGGTCCATTGCTCCTGGCCAAACGTTGGTTCTATACGGCGATCATGATCGAATTTTAGGATCTGGGATGATTTCAAAAAGTTGTTAAATGTAAATAGTTCATGTAATATAAATATACAATAATAGAAAATAAAATAAAAATAGCGAAAACTTTTATTATGTGCAGGTATTAATACTCAAATGATTCAGTATGTAAATAGATCTCTCTAACTTTTGAATCTGAGGTAAGAATGCTTTGTTGCAAAGAAGCAACACCATTTCCAACTTGATATTTCATAGAATCAGAACCAGAACAGATAAACATATTCTTAGGTCCAAGTTCTTCCCTAATATCAATTAACAAGTTCTTGATGGATGGTCTATACTTAACAAGATAATCTTCTTTAATTTCTTTCTTTTCAGTCTCATTCTCTTTAGAATCCTTCTTTTCTAATTCATCTCCAGAAGAGAAGTCCTCCTTATCGTCATCATTACATACGTATATGTTGATATCTACCCTTCCCGAAGCAATTAACGAGTCTGGAATACTCTCCAATTCCTCTTTAATCCATGACTGCCAAGATGAACGTCTAACAACCCAGTCAAACCGAATTTTAGAGATACATGACTTGTTGCTAGTCATCATAGAGATACCATCCATCAAAAATGGAAGTGTAGCAGATACACCTGTTCCAGTAGCAAAGAGAAAGAGATTAGTAAAAGACGATGATAATCTAGAAGTTCCTCCATATGGACCATCAATGAAAATTTTCATATCTTTTGACATATTATCAGGAATTTGATTATATATTTTCTTAGTAACACCCCTTTTGACAGCTACTATAAGTTTAATAGTAGATGATGGTCCACTGCAAACATTGCAAATAGAGAATGGATGATTGTCTAATATATGAAGACCTGGGACTCTAAGGAATAAATGTTGACCTGGAGCCCATGTCATAGACCGATCTGGATCATCAACAGTAATTTGCATGTACTTTTGACTTCCATCTTGAAGAGTCTCTGAACCAACAATTAATTTTGATGCTTTTGAAGGACTAGCCTTAAAGAAACCTTTTCCAGGTCTTAAAGCTGTTTTTGTAAATATTCTCCATAAAACTTGACTACCCCAAAGTGCGACAGTAGCATATAAATAATCTTGAGATCCTAACTCTGGATAAACATGAATATATAAACTTATGCAAAATCCAATTCCACATAACCAATGTAAATGAAAGAAAAGAGTATAACATAAACTACGAAGGGATGTATGAGAAGCAAAACATAACCAAGTAAGAAATACTGTTGGTGGAATTCCATTAACAAATAATGAATCAGTTCTTTGGAAATATTTTATTCTTTCAAGTCCTCCTTCTTTAGCTGCTTGATAATAAAATGGAATTATATGAACCCAAGTTAAAAAATAAACAATAATTGATAACCATCTATGATAAACATTAATTTTTTCATAACTAATTCCAACCATTTTACTTATTAAATTAGATTTTCCTGATAAAATAAGAATAAATGGAATAAATGCCATTGTTTCTAATCCAGCTCTAACAGCTAATGGTGGACTACCAAATCCTCTGCATGCTCTATACCAAAATTTTGGAATAAAAGTATAACATAAAACATATAATAAAGTAGCACATAATACAATAATATTACCAATTGATGATGGTATTCCAATCATATCACATACTTTAGTAGGAAGTTTTCTATATGAAATATATCTATTAAATGCTACAAGCTTATCCATCAACCCAGTCTTTTGCTGTGAATATGGCTTCTCTAAATCAGTTTCATCAACATAACTGAAATAAAGACGTTTAAATGTAAAACAACAAACAATAACAACCATAAAATAAATCATATATAAAGCATATTTAGGCTGATCAGTCCAAGGAACAGTTGCTTGTGAAATCTTTTTAAGTGCAGCATATTCATCACTTTTTATATCCAGAAGACACCAAACACCTTCTCTAAAGAGATCTCTCTTTTCCATGTTGCTTGTACAAGGAACATTAGAATGAGGAATTGTACATCTTTTATAAGGGCCCACATAATTAATGTTGGAGCATGCATGAACAAAAAATCTTTCTGGGCATACTAAAGTGATGAGCACATATTTCCCAGTTGGACTATTTTTGAGCAAATTGTCACATAAATGGACTAAGTACTCGCGTACAAACCAGTAATTTTTTCCTTATTAATAATTACTCACAAAGTCAGATCATTTTAAAATGACTCGAGCGGCTATAGTCCATTGAACTACGAGAGTTTATTATGAATTCAGTTAAATAGTCTCTCACAGCGCGCACTTTTATCCTCAAATGATAAACAACTGAACCAGTATGGGATCTACAAAATGCACATGGGGAAAAAAAAAGTATATCTGAATAAGTATAAACTATGCTAGGGCATTGATTCGTTCGTGATATTAGTAGTGGTGGAAATGAGAATACTCGGGCAGTAATAAAACTGCTTTAACAGTATTATGATAAGAAGAAAAATGTACCTCCCACTGACTCATTAAATTAACCCTGCTTTAGAGGAAGGGAGAAGCAACATTAGACAAACAAACAATAATAAATTTCAAGATAATAAGAAAAAAAAAGAAGAAGATATATTTATATAAAAGAGAACCACTACTTATTATATCTGTTTTATTATTATTTATATTTGCATTTGTGCTTGAAGTTCTCTTAAAGCTCTCTCATCTTCATCTTCTTCTTCCTGAGGTGCTGGTTTATTTAATGTAGGTAATGTAGAAATATCAGGTAGTTTAACTTGTGGCTCAGAAATTTTCTCAACAGGAACTGAATTAATTTCTTGATCCATTTGTTGTTCCTCTAATTCCTTAAGTTCATCTTCTAATTCATCTTCATCTAATTCGTTACCTAATGGTCTACTAATAGCATCAGAAATCTCAGCAGCCACATCAAGTTGATCTTTAATATCATCCATTGTTTCATCAACTTTATCAATATTAAAATCTCCATGAATTTGTTTCATAGCCTTTGCACCATCTTTCATAGCATTCATTGTAGCTAAATTCAAATTAGCAGATTCTATAGCATCAAGTTGAGTTTCAAGAGATTCAATTTGTGAATAAATTTTATCAAGTTGTGTTTGAAAATTTTTCTTCTTCTTAAGTGCATTCTTTGCTGCTGCTTTATTTGTTGATACATTCTTTCTAGCTATTTGATCTTGAACTTCAATTTGTGATTCTAAATGTGCCTGTTTTTTATTGAGCATAGTAATATGTTCACGAAGCTGAATGATTGCCTTCTTTGGCATCTCTTTCTTCTTTTGTGTATTACCTCCAAACATATAACTCCACATTTTGAAATATTATCGCTAAAAATAAAAAAATTATACTAATAAAGGTAATGTAAACCCCCGTCCCTATCACTCTAATGTGTGTTATCGTTTCTTTCTTTTCCTCCTCTTTTTGCCTCCCCCAGCCATCTCGGTTACGTGCACTGCGGATATACCGCATCTCAAAAAAAAATTTTAGGATTAAATGAGATATTAAAAAATTTCACTCACGCTATATATATTTTAATTACACCTACAGCTGTGCAGACCGTATAAGTGCAAAGTGTTTTTTTATATAGATATTTATTTATAAATATAAAGAAGCTTTTGGCTATACTGATTTTTTTTTTGTGCCTAATTAGGCTGTTTTCTTTTATCATTACGTTTATATATACTGTCTTGTGATGCTCTCTAGAAGTGGGTTATACAGTAAAAGTATAAGAGGGAAAGCGGTTTTTAACTGTCTTAGATTACAGCAAGGAAGATCTATTGGTTCATTAGGTTCAGATGTACTCTCTGAGAATTCTATTAAGCCAATCAAAGATATTGGCCTTTTAGGTAGTCGTCCCGCCACTACTGATTTTTCTCATCTTGTGTTTCCTTCTCCATACGATATTTCTCTGAAACATGAAACTATTAGTACTATGATAAAGATTTGGTCTTTATTAGATGCAGCTTTAACTCACAAACAATTTTCTAGAGCATATGCGTTATTAGAATCTTTATACGCTGTTACTGATTTTACAAATAAATCAAGTAGCGATACTTTTATGAATGCTTTTAACAAATATTTATCTGGATGGGCAATGTCTAGTGTTGAACAAGCTGATATTGATAATTTCTTACAAAAAAGTAAAACTGCATTCCCTGAATTGTATCTTGATGGCAGAAGCATGGCTGTGTTAGTTCGCGCTGCCATGAATAAATCTGAAGATATGTCATATCAGGTTTATATAAAACAGTGGATTAGGGACGATAGACCAGCTAGTGAGATCCTTGAGCACGTTGATATACTTACGATCAAAAGTATCAAAAGAATTTATGAGGAAATGGGTCTTAATTCTACTGATATTCCTAGTGAGTATCGTCTGTTGATTGCAAGCAATGATATTTTTGCAAAGATCGACACAAAGGCTGTTAAAGAAGAATTAGATAACGAGGAAGATTTATATTGGAGCAAGGAACTTCCACCTACTCTTCAAAAACTTGGTTATGAAGAATTAAAAGCTGTGGATTCTTTTGGAATGCGTGTTATTAGAAACAGTTTACTCGGAATGAAGTTAAAATCTGGTTCTGAATTTTTCAAGGAATTTTTAAATGGTTTAGATACTCCTGAGCAATATGTTGATCTTGAAAATGGATCTGTGAATTTTTTTAGAATTTATAAAAGTCTTACTAATGAAGAAGATAAAAGAAAATTTGATACATTAATTAATGAATTTAATAGTGATAGACAACGCATGTTGGAGGCTCGTTCTATAGAGGGAGCAGAGCGCAGTTGGCAACATAGTGCGGAAGAGGCAAAGAAATTTGGAGGTATGATGTTTAAAGATAAGAATATTAATGTATTGCTTTGGCAATGGTACAAAGATATGCACCCTCTTGTTAAAGCTGATGTTGATTTAAGCAGAAGATACATTGAGTCTGTTAATAGTGGAGAAAACACTGATGTGAGTTTTGATGCTTCAGAAAAGGCAAGACTTAAGACATTAGAAGAGATTGCTCCATTATTAACTTTAATTCCAGTTGAGAAAATGATTGTTATCACAATTTTAGAGTTACTTCGTGTAACATCTATCGGAGGAGTTGTTGATGGTGTGAAATCTGCTAGAGGTGTAATTGCTGTTGGACGTGCTATTGAATCAGAGTATAAGTCTGAACTTCTTGTTCGTAAAGAATCTAAAGCATTTGAAGGTTTGGGACAAGGTTTGAAGACTCAAAAGCTTCGTCGAATGATTCTGCGTTCCAAGTCAAGTTTCCGTAATGGTGCTTTACTTGGAGAAGAAATAGAATGGCCAGTACAAATGCTCGCAAAAATTGGTTCAGTATTAATCAGTTCATTAATTGAAGTTGCTAAAATGAATGTGACAGCAATTGATCCTCGTACTGGTAAAAATGTTACTGTGAACATGCCAGCTATATCACATACTTATCAATATGCTAATGGTGTGAAACTTGGAGTTCTTAAACTTCATAAAGATTTATTGCATCAATTAGGAACAGAAAGTATGCAATATACTGTATATCCTCAATCATTACCAATGCTCACCAAGCCAAAACCATGGTCAGCTTGGAATAATGGTGGATATGAGTTCCTGAAAAATACTATTATTAGAACTAAAGGTTCTCCTGAACAAGTTGCATATATTAAAACAGCAGCCGCTAGAAAAAGTTTAGACAAGATTTATCAAGGATTAAATATTCTTGGAAATACTGCTTGGACAGTAAATGAGCGTATTTTAAAAGTTTTAACTAAGGTTTGGAATACTGAAAAAGATTTCTTAGCTATCCCTAAAGTTATTGATCAGCCAAACATTCCTCCACCACCACCAAGAGATTCAGATCCATCAGTTAGACGTGATTGGCAAAGAGCTGCAAAATTCACTGCTAATGAATATAGTACTCATCGTTCTTTACGTTGTGATACCAATTATAAACTTGAAATTGCAAGAGCTTATATTGGAGAAAAATTCTATTTCCCTCATAACTTAGATTTTCGCGGAAGAACATATCCATTGACTCCTCATTTTAATCATTTAGGTAATGATATGAGTAGAGGCTTACTTATCTTCTGGGACGGAAAGAAATTAGGACCAAGTGGTCTCATGTGGTTAAAGATTCATCTTGCTAACTTATTTGGTCATTCTAAATTATCATTTACTGACCGTGAACAATTTACTGATTCTCACATGGAAGAGATTGAGAGATCTGTTGCTGATCCATTTGATAAAGATAGTTTCTGGTTAAAAGCAGAAGATCCTTGGCAAGCATTAGCAGTAATGTATGAAATAACTGATGCTTTAAAACTTGATGATCCAAGTGAATATGTTTCACATCAGCCTGTTCATCAAGATGGTACTTGTAATGGTTTACAGCATTATGCAGCTTTAGGAGGTGATATTGAAGGTGCTACTCAAGTTAACTTGGAACCAAGTGATAAACCTCAAGATGTCTACAATCATGTGTGTGATATTACTAAAGGTATTTTACAAAAAGAAGCTGATAATGGTGAAGAAGTAGCTAAAGAAATTCTTCAAGTTATTAACCGTAAGGTTATTAAACAAACTGTTATGACAAATGTTTACGGTGTTACTTATGTTGGTGCTACAGCTCAAATTAGAAAACAATTAAATCATTTCTTTGATGATGCTGAGAGATCATACCGCATGTCTCTTTATTTAACCAAACATGTCTTCCTTGCTATTCGTACCCTTTTCAGTGGTGCTCATTTGATTCAAACTTGGTTAGGTGAATCTGCTAAGCGTATTTGCAAATCTACTAATATTGTTGATATTCCTACTGATGATTTCACAAATAATAAGGGTAAATTACATATGAGCTCAATTATATGGACTACACCATTAGGTTTACCAGTTGTTCAGCCATATCGTCAAAACTCAAAGCGTCAAATTTCTACTAATTTACAAACTGTATTTTTACAGGATCCTTTTGAATTAAATGAGGTTAACTCCAATCGTCAAACAAATGCATTTGCTCCAAATTACGTCCATTCTCTTGATGCAACTCATATGTTGTTATCTGCTATTGAATGTAACAGAGAAGATATTTGCTTCGCATCTGTCCATGATTCATACTGGACTCATGCTGCTTCTGTTGATTCTATGAATGTGATTTTACGTAAAGCTTTTGTTGATTTACATAAGACAGATTTGATTATAAAGCTCAAGGCAGAATTAGAAGAAAGATATTCTAATAATGTGTTGGCTATTAGGGTTCCATCACTGAACCCAATATGTAAAAAAGTTGCCCAATTTAAAGCTGAGTATCGTGAAAAACACAAGGAGGCTTTAACATCTAGTAAGGAACTTACTCTTGAGCGTACACGTTTAAAATTGTTAAGCTCTAAAGACCCTCAATTAGTGGAACAAGGTAAGGCTATGAGAACAACTATTAGTATCTTAACCGAAGCTGAGATCAGTGAATTATATGAAAATAATGCCCTCGCTAAATCCAGTGCAAAACCATCATCCGATGATCTCGTTCAAGATGATGAACTTGATTTAACTCCACCAAAATCATCAACAAAATCATCAACAAAATCATCAACAAAATCCGCCAAACCTTCAAAGACAGTTTCTACCATTTTGGTTCCATTCAGATGTCCTGAAACCCCACAAAGAGGTGGTTTTGATGTTAATCATGTTATTGACAGTAAATATTTCTTCAGTTGATTGAGCAACCAAATTTTTTCTCACTTTTGTATAATGAACTTGTATATATGGTTATAATTAAACAGTGCATATTTATATAGTAGAATATTAATTTTTATGTTATCTTTTTATGAGTCTCAAAAAATGTCTTTGTCATTGCTCCAATTTTGTTAATATCGTTACATTCAGATCCATCCTCAATGGATTTCTGGATCCAACCACTAAGTTTATTTTGAATCTTTAAAGACCCAAATCTCAGATCAACTAAATATATAATGGCATAATCCTTTGAATTTCTGATAGCTCTTCCAACACTTTGATTTATCGCCTTCATACATAAATTCTCATAGAATTCTGTTGATTTTGTACGAGCTTCTTGCTGTGTTCCTCCTTTACTGATAACCGTTTGCTCTATATAGTTTCTCTTATTAATTATCTCACCACTAAATACATTAGGATATGGGAGACCAATCATTATTACCGCTCGAGCCAATTCATTTGAAAAATTAATACCTTCTGATACTTTACCACCAACAACAGCTAATAATATAGCACCATTATTTTCATTAGAGTGTATATGCTTAGCATAGTCTTCTAAAACTTTATCAGTATCACCACTGGACTTTGGTTCAAAGAATAGTTTTTTCAATTTGTTCAACTGGTTCCATACAAGTGTGTCTTTTTCCCAAATTTGTAATACATCGTTTAAATATTTGTAACTGGGGAAGAATATAACCACACCATCTGGCACATTTTTGAGAATATTAACCAAATCTTCACATAATTGTCTAATCATTTTAGTATTATTTCTATTAGAAAATGAGAAATCATATTTAAGCCCATCATTTCCTATAAGTGGAATAGTCATTAAATTTTCTTTAGGGATTATATGATCACAGTTGAAAGTAAGTATATCATCCTTCTGATTAAGATAAGGAAACAAGAAATCAGTGAAATCACTTACAGGCTCCATTGTACCTCCACAAAGTATGACACATTTACTTTTTTCAACTATATCTCGAAACATCTCTATTGGATTCAAGAGCATATAGTTGATTGATAAGTTATCATTATCTGCATGAAACGGCTTCTTTGGTTCTATGTTAAAGAAAAGCTTTCCTTCTTTGGAAGGATTAGTTATCAATTTTAAAAACTTTATAAATTTGAATAATAAGGGCATTTGTGAGCTATTTTGTAAATTGTCTTTGGCTGATACATAATTCTGAATCTTATATGCTACCTTTGATTCTCTAAGATACTTTTCAAGACCATAAATATTGATTAAATCACCACCATTATCGAATACTTCATTAACCATAATCTCCGTACCATTCTTTATCTTTTTCTTTCTTTTAACTTCATACGTAGTCATAAAGTTTATCAAATTACCCAATATTTTCGAGAGTTTCAAAAGGTTTATACGGTTACCTCCATTGAGTCTTTTGACAAATTTTTTAAGATATGCCCTCAAATTCTCTTGGATAGTTCTGAGTTCGTGTAGCGTAATAGTAGAAGAATTCAAGTTCGTTATCGTATCAATTAAGTTATGAGCTTCATCAATTATCACTACCGAGTTCTTAATATCGATACCTAACTGGAGTCTGATATCAGCGTCTAAAAGAAGCTGATATGGTAACGAAACTATCTCACACATCGATGAGAAGTCAGTAGATTGTTTCACAGTGGCATAGTACGGGCAGATATTGAACTTCTTTCCAATAGTACCAAGATCTTCAATATCTTGGACCTTACTGAAGGTTATATCGCGGATTTTCTTGGATAATTCCCCTCCACTCTTCAAATCATCTCTATAGTTTTCATAGTATTTACAACCACAGGACTTTTTCTCATTTTTAGAACTATCTTTGCTTTTTGAAGCCTTTTGTAGATCAAGACACGCTTCATTAATAGATGAGTTATTCCCTAACTTAAGGACTTTCTTATTTATACATAACTGTTTTCTGGACCCCATAGGTAAGAACTTAATCTTCTCGTTGATAGAGAGTCTCTCAATTGATGACGGGAAAGCAGTCAATCCTAGCTGCTCGGCGAACTGCGAAAGCTGCGAATGAGTTCTTGACGTGAAGAAAACTTTAACCTTATTAGAATCAGGATCATGAAATAGTGCTTCAATTCTATCTTCTCGCTCAGAATTCTTTTTCTTGTTGCGATTACTGGTAATCATATTCTTGATCTCCGTAGTTAACTCTGCATTTCTCTCTTCTAGTGTCATGTTGCTAGAATCAATATAATCATCAGGGAGAACATCTTCATCTTCTAGCTCTATCTCAATGCTAGCCCGTTTTAGTGGTCTCGGCATAGACGGTTTTCTACGCTTTGCTGAACCAAATGTTCCTGAAATCTCATACGAATTCTTGAATGGCCGATCCATTTCATCCTCATGGTCACTCATCTCACCAGAATAGATATCCTGATATTCGTCTTTCAAATTACTCAAATGCTGCTCATACTCCTCCATTAGCTGTCTAGTGTCCTTCAAGAAACTGTTGTAATATGCTTCCTTGACCCAATCGGGCTCATCATCATCGTCATCGTCTGGATCAGCCTCACCATTCTTAGATAATAGCTGGTCTTTCTTATATTTTCGTAGCCAGCTCATAACAGAACAAATTATTGATAAAGTCTTACCTGTTCCTGTAGGACTCTCAAAAATACCTACCTTATAGTTATCCTCTAGAGCAGAGTATATCTTCTTCATAAGCTGTATCTGAATATCATACGGAATATAAGGGTGGTAAAATGACTCCTTCTTCAGCTCAAGCTGTCTATCAATATCATTCCCAGAGTCTGTAGCCATATAATTGAGACCGATAAGCCTGAAGTGTAGTATATTCCCTTTGTGTAGTATATATGCCTCTGGTGGCACACTTCATATTACTGAAAAAATTCAAAAAATATTTATATATATATACATTCTACATGGGCCTACATGTTTGATTTACAGCTGGAATCCTTTGCATACAAGGCATCGTTTTCCAAAAAATTATCAAGATCAAATCTGAGTATATATAGGTCTCTATTAAAGTTCTCTAAACCTGTTGATTTTGATCTCATTGATGTGGTGAACCAGGTGTATGTTATACCGAGCGACAATGCGAAGCCCAAGAAGATCCAGCTACAGTCATTGAATACGATACAGAGTGTAATATGTGGGTTTTCTAATGAAGATTTAGTGATAGTTCACAGAGGTTCAGACGAATCTATATCAGTCACAGTTCCTAAAATAGACAATACGAGATATGAAGATCTAATGGACATCAGTATACGTGCCGATGACTCTAAAGCAGCAATTACATCATCTATAAATATAAATATTTTAGATTTAAATAGGAAAATTGTTACTGAAAAACTTGGATTTACTACATTCCCTATTAAATGTAAATATTGCCCTGATAATCCTAATATTTTAGCTTGCACTTCAAAAGATTATTTACTGTTTTATGATTTAAGAGATAGATTAAGACAAGGATTAACTTTATCTGATAATTTAGATGTTCCTTTAAAACCTACTAATGAAATTAAAAAGAAAATAATTAAAAATCAACCAATTTATAAACCATCTGATATGATTTGGTATAATGATATAAAAATTTTAATAAGTAGCAGGTCTACTTCCCAAATTAAAATTTTTGATATTAGATTTATGAAAAATGGATCATTAAAATCTAAAGAAGTTAATTTTTTAGAATTATCAAAAGGTAGTGGTATAGAACAAATGAAATTAGATTCTTTTAGTAATATTATATATGGAATTTCTTATAAATCTGGTATAGTAAAAGCATTTAAACCATATTTTAATTTAGGAGAATGGTCATTAACAAATCTGGGATCAAAAGAATCTTCAATTGAAATTATTAATAATAATACTCCAAATACAGTTTTAACTTATTGGAATAAGTCACTGATTCTGGAACCTACTGATGTATTTGCCTTGTCAGCTCCTCAAACTACTGACTCGTACCTAAGATGCAATCCAATAGTTAAAGAAATGCAGTGCGGGTTTAGAGAAGATTTCGGTGATCTTGCTGGACCCGTATGCTATAACTCAAAAGGAAACTGGGTAGCAGTACCCTTCTGGAGTAACTCAATTGATACACTGGTTCTAATAGATATAGTCAAATTAGATAATACATAAAAATAAGCATAAAGCTGTTCATGATAAGCTGCTTGATCTTCATTTCCACCCCGTCTGTAGCCCTGGTGTTTGGCCACTTGTCAGGAAAAGTTAATCTTTTTTCAGCTATTCTGATTATTTTAGGATCTTGTTTATAGACGCTACGCTACAATCATGTCATTTTTTTCATCGATAAGGGGTCTCAGACCTAAGAAGGTAAAGAATGGACAAGCTAGATTAGATTCTAATCCTACATCACCAATAATGGCAACATCTGATGGTTTACCATCTTCAGTGATGGCAGACGACCAGCCTATGGCTATTGATTCTACAGCACAACAGACTCCGCCACCATCACAGCAACAGCAACAACAGCAGCAGCAGCAACAGCAACAGCCATCACAACAAGGACAAGACGGTCAATCTAGTGAGCCTCCGTTATTTTTATGTCAGCCATTCGTGCGCACAACTCTCGTTAAGGGTTCTTTTAAGACTATTGTTCAACTACCCAAATATGTTGATTATAATGAATGGTTAGCATTAAATGTCTTTGAAATATTGACTAATCTAAATCAATTTGTTTCATTAGTAAAAGATTTTATTCCACCAGATTCACCAATGACTGCAGGTCCAGGTGTTAGTTATTCTTACTATGATCCTCAGTCAAATAAATCATATAATTTACCAGCATCTCAATATTTGGAATATACTATGACTGCTCTCAATAATAAAGTGAACGATCAAGCTTCTTTCCCAACAAAGAATGGAAATCCTTTCCCTCCAAACTTTCTTAGAGATGTTAAAAGTATTTGCACTCAAATGTTTAGAGTTTTTGCATATATTTACTACAATCAATTTGATAAAATAATTCATTTAAGTTTAGAACCTCATTGGAATAGTTTTTTTGCTCATTTTATTAGTTTTGTTAAAGAATTTAATTTAATGGATGAACAAGAATTGGCTCCAATGTCAGTGCTAATTATCTCTTTTGAACAACAAGGACAAATTGTTACCAGCAATACTTCTCAATAAATGGCATTTTATCTCATTATAAAATGATATGATTCATTCTTCAGCCATCATAGAATTATTTCGAGCTTTATGAATATTTTTTTTTTGTTTTGTTCTTCTTCCTGAATATCTTAAATAACTGTTATAGTTTTCCATTATGAACATTGGTTAAATATACCTGTAAAATTAAAAATTAAAATGATATTTCTCTGAAAAGTATACCATCTCTTCCTGCTGGTAAGCTTCCCAAGACATCACAACTGATATTGTTTGAATCAAGCGACTCAAACCCTTCGATGGCTTTAAAAAACTGGTCCCTCTTCATAGAACCGCTTTTAAACCTTTCAATAAGGCTAGTAGGAGAGTCAGAGGTAAATTTCACAATAGAAGAAGACCCAGTGTAAAGAACATCGTCCTCTAGACCTGCTCGATTGCATAGTATAATGAAACGAGGCTTGACATTCTCCTTCATTCCTTTTTGAACTTTGTATACGCTGTTAAATAACGGCGCTGAACGAAGAATCCAGTAATCCACACTGGCCTGTGATACATCGTTCTTGATATAGTTCGATATATCCTTATCCTTGCTCCTGCCTAGAGCCCCATCGGCCTCGCTAGAATCGTTTAAAAAGACCTTGTCGACACCCGCCTCCTGGACATTGCTGGTCAATGTCACACCCTCGTCAAAGTCTCCTAGTTCTGACTGAAAGTACGCAATGTGCTCCTCCTTCCTGGCATCGTCGTCCTTGTCAACTATATTGGGTGCGTGCGAGGACAACCAGGCCATTGGAAATATGATCAACTGCACGTCGTTTTCAAAGCAATAGTTGGAAAACTCGAACTTTTCAAAACTAGTCTTGAACTGATAATTGCTCAAGTCCATACAAATACCAATGGCTGTTTTCACAAAATCTCTAGAATATTTGGCGTTCAACTCCTTTAAAGGGCCGTAAGTATCGGTACCACTATAATAGGATTCATCACATAAGCTCGCCTTTGTAGTGCTTTCAACAACCATCCCGTCCTCTTTGGTCTTTGATGTAGATATTTTACTCTGCATCTCAACTTCTGGGAATATGAGTTCGTCTCTCCCCAGCGATCTCATCAATAGATCTCTTTCTTTATAATATTCTTTATTCAAATTAAGCATAAAGTGCTCAAATCCAGAAGGATTCTCTGAACAGCCCCAATTTTCATCTGCCTCATATAAAAATGACTTTCTATAATTGAAGATAATTGATCCTATAGGCGATACTAAACAGCTGCTATTATATATAGTATTATTAAATAGCTCAGGATATCCAACAACAGTAAAACAATTATAACTTTTAGATACTTCAATTGCCCATTGAACAGATGGACAATCTTTAAACAGTTTCTTAGAAGAAGATTTATGGAAATTCTCAAGGTATGGCTCAATATGTGATCTACTATGAAAGTTATAACCTGTCAACGCTAATTCAGGCAATACTATCAAATCAGGACACTTGTTCTTATCAAATAGCTGACTAATAATCTTATTAGTCCTTTTGATGTTGAATAAAACATCCGCAAACTTGGGTCTAACCTGGATCGCGGCAATTCTAACGCTAACCATAGTCGCCATCCATCACAGAGCCCATCTTCCTATACTATACTTGTATATAACCGGGTAACTACGCGATGTTAACATTGCATCAAGCATAACTCATTTTATTAGAAGATAATATACAAGAGAATTTTTTTTTTATTAATAAGCTCTAGGTCTTCCTCTAGGAGCCAGTCTTTCATTGTTAGGTCTATGATCTCTGAATTTTTCTCTTTCTCTTTCCCTATCCCTAGGTGGTGCATACAGTTTGAAATCTCTCTCTCTTTCTCTCTCATAATAATCTCTTTCACGACCATTATATCTACTATATCCTCTCTCTCTATGATCATTATTGCGATTATAATTTTCTTTAAATGGTCTTCTATTATTTAAAACTTCTGATTTTTTCACCTTTGTATATCCTCTAGAACCAATTCCACCACCAAGTCTTCTTGGTTTCCAGTTCTTAACAGTACGACCTCTTTCAACATCAACAATAATTGAGCGACCATTTATCACTTTCCCATTTGCATCTTTACAAGCGGTGTTTAAATCACTTTCTCTTTCAAATAATATAAACGCGTACCCTTTTGAGTCATTAGTTACTTTATCTCTAACAACTCGCACTCGCTCTATCGCACCATAAGCACTAAACTCTTTTTGTAAATCTACCTCAGTAACCAGATAAGCTAGCCTTCCAACAAATAATGTTCTATAAGGATTACCTCGTACCTGAGGGTCATTCTCAGGATTTCTCTCTTCTAAATCCTTTATCAACTTCTCTTTGAGTTTCTGCTGTTTTATTTTCTTTTCTCTTTGTTGTCTTCTTTGTGTACTTTCAGAGGGAATATACTCCATCTTACAGTACTCTTTCAACGCCGCTAATGTTCCAGATATTCCATTAATCTCCCTGCTCTTCCTATGTTCAGGCGGCACATCAGTCTGCGGAACGTATATCAAAGGCGGTCTAGGCCGAAATAACCTCGCAATTTTTGGAGGAAATATCGATGCATCAGTAGTCTGTATTAATGTTAGTACTATACCACTATAAAAAAGTGCTCAAACTTACCATTTCACAACAGTGATGGGGACTGTCTCTGGCGCTTCGTGAAACTTCTCATTCATCTCAGTCAGTGCTCGCAACGCTATAATAAATTCCAGTGTTTGGTGTTGTGGGCTGGGCATCTGAAGCAATTTCACGTTTGAGGCATTGGATTCCAGATGTCGTCTGATAGAGTAGAAAATAAAAAGAATGGAACTGAGAGTTCAAAGATTTTAAATGCCGGAGAATCAGAGGAATCTGGCGTGGTTGAGTCGCAGAAGAGAGACATTGGTAAGGTTGATGATTCTGCGACTGAATCAGAAGTCAGTTTAAAAAAGCCAAAGATTACTTCAGAAACTAAAGAGGATGAGAAATCTATTATAAAATCTGACAAAGTATCTGAAAAAGCTTCTGAAGATGATAAGAATAATAGTACAAAGGTCACTGATTCAGCGAATGAGAAAAAGGAAAACAAATCAAAGTTCGTATTTGGTCAGAATTCTAAGTTTGGATCAACTGCATTTTCAGGTATAGCTGGAAAGAAGAGTGTTTTTGATGGTAATTCTATTTTTTCAGTAACTCCAAAGAAGGATTCAACGGATAAACTGAAAGAGATTACTACACCATCTTCAGAATCTTCAACTAAAAGTCCGGGGGGGTTTGTATTTGGTTCAAGTTCTAAGTTTTCAAATGCTTTTCAAAATGCGGCTTCTAAAAAATCTATTTTTGATACTATTGATAAGAGTAAATCTGACTCAAATGGTGCTACTAGTGATAGTGGTACGCCTGAGCTGGAGAAGGAGAAGACTTCTGAGAAGGTCAACATTTACCAAGCGGTTAAACTTGAAAAAAAGGAGGTTAAATCTGGTGAGGAAGAAGAAGTTCAAATATTCCAGGGTAAAGCTAAGTTGTACTTTTTAGATCTTGGGAAAATAAGTGATGGCTGGAAGGAGAGAGGTGTTGGAACTATTCATATCAATAAGTTACCAAAGATTGAGGGTAAAAAGTCAAACGCAAGAATTGTTATGAGAACTTTAACTGTATTAAAAGTTATTTTAAATGTTTCTATTTCAGAAGGTTTTGAAGTTTTTAAAGGAATGGAGAGTTCTTTACATTCTGAAAAATTTATTAGATTCAACACAATAGAAAGTATTAAAGAAGAGGATAATAATGAAAAAGAAACCGATTCTAAAAAAGAGGAAACAAATAAGAAATTACCAAATAACCAGAGGCTAGTTCAATATGCTGTAAGAGTAGGCACTAAAGAGCTGGCTTCAGAGCTATTTGAGTCTATTAAAAGTCTTATACCTGAGAAGGACTCACTGGCCTAAGAACATTGAAAATATGTAAATTACAGCTACGAATTAATAAATATTATTATTTATTTTGTGTACATTATAAAATCTAAAAGAGATCTTTATATATATCTTGCTCGCATGCCTTTATGTCAGGCATCTTCATATTGTAAATCCTCTCAAAACTATGATAACTTAACAGATCAAAGAAAGGTTTGAGAAGTTCAACATTATCTAATTTAGAATAACCATATAATAATGGATATTTTAACTTTGAATTTATATTATCACTAGATATATTAACCTTTCTTTCATCGTTAGCATTTGGTAATTTATATCCTTTCAATTTAGATATTTTGTCTATTAATCCAATAACAAGAGGACCCAGTTTAATAATCTTTGGATTAGAATCTTTCTTGTTTACATTGGCACCTCCAGATACTGACTCCATTGAATCATCAATAAAGATCCATTCATCAAGATTAAACTCTTCAAATCCAAGGGTCAATATTAAATCTAATAACTTGCAGGCAGAAAGTAAAGAATCCACATCAACTGTATCACTGAGTATTAATTTATTCTCTTCTTTTCCTGAATTAGTTTCTTCAAAATTCATCACCTGAATAATGAAATCCCTAAATGCCTTCTCTAATTCATAGTAGATATCTAACCAGTGCTGATTCAAATGAGTATCAGAGAAACTCAATACCAACGCTCTTAAACTAAGGTACACTTGACAGTGTAATTCATTCTTTGAACTGGCCAATATTTCCAGAAATTTACCCAAAACATCCGCTAAAAGATTCAAATGTTCATCTCTAGCAGATATCAAGAGAATGTATGTGATACGTTTTAATTTCAAAATCTTAGAGCTAGTCTCACCTTCATTCCAATTAAATAAAGTACCGGAATTTCCATTATAAGGCTGGACTTTAGCCACCATTTCCACTACTTTATCTTTATCGTCATTGATCCATACAGATACTATTCTTGCCCATATATCTTGAGTTTCACTATTAGACATATCAATGTTGAAGAAATCAGCATCGGTAAAGATTTCATATATCAAGTTTCTCCATATTTTGTTACCCAAAGTCACTCTCAGTTCTGATATCGCTAAAATTAACTGTAAAACGTAAGAAGGAAGTTCTGAAATCTTCTTAAATCTCAAAATTGGTTGTACTGCATTTAAAATAATGGAAGATATAATACTTCCAGACTTTTCGCCTTCATCTAATATGGAACAGTTTAGATCAGGTATAGTTGCAGTCAATGCTATGCAAATATCTTCACCAGTTATTGTGTTTATTATAGGATTAGGTTCAGGAATCATTGCGGAAGCATCCATAGCAATATTCAGCTCTTCTTCCTGAATACCTTCCTTCTCTAACAGATTTTCGTTAGGTGCTAAAGTGGAACCATTAGATTGAACCAAAGACTGGGCTTTGGTCAAACCATGTCTTGAAGACAAACTGTATGATAATATTTTGAAAAAGAGATCACTAATCTCCTTACGTACCTTCTTTTGCTCTCCAAATTTTGTTTTACTAAGGCGACTTGTCAAAATCCCAACAAACTGTAAAATATATGGTAGAATGGCCTTATAAGCAAGAGGATTTGCACATATATCCTTCAAAAATACTACTGACTCAGTATATATATCCTCGATAACCCCAGTATCTAAGGATTTCAAATACTGGACCAAAAACATTCCAATTTTTTTCTCTGGGAAGCCATTAATTAAAGAACACTTAAAATGGTACTTCACAGCATCTTGATTTAACTTCATATGAATTGTATCAAAAATATATGGAATAGTAACTTGTGGTCGTGAATTATCTAAAACATGCAATATCTTAAACAACGAGCTTGAAAGGGAAGGATTTATTTGTATCAAGGTATGAATTACTTGCAAAGGTTCTTTTTGGTATAGCTTTTCTAATAACACTCTAGACTTGAATTTGAGTTTTGATGCAGAAAATTCCATAGATTTGGAATAATCTGGTGTTAAAGAATAAGAATCATTAGCTGCTAAATCATTAAAAGTACTGGCTATTGGAGAAAAAATTACATTGGCTGAATATTTGGTAAGACTAGTTTTTCCCTCACCCCATAACCAAATAGCAAAGCAAGCTTTCACAGAGCTTTCAAATGCTAATAAGACAGTAAATCTATTACTTTCCTCAAAGTTATTCGCATCCGGTGATTCCACAGAAAAGACACCAGACATGACAGAACTTAAAAATCCAGGATCATTATTATTTGACCTTGATGAACTCTTAGGCTTTGCTTCACTAGCAGAAAGAAACATATGACTGTAATTTAAAAGCTCTTGTAAGCCGTCCATTAACCCTCCGATGATTTGATCAGAATCTTCAATAATGCGAGAATTTGCCTTTGAATTCTCATCTTCATCATCAAATTGTGTCTTTTTCTTTTCAAATAACGAAGTGATCTTAGCACAAATAGTTTCAGTGATTGGTATCAACACTTGAAATATGCACTCGCTTAATTTTAGCAAATTATTCACAAGTAGCTTAGTCCAATACTTAAAGACAAGACCATCATTTATATATCCAAGTGTGAATATTAAAAATTCAATATAGTTCAAACCACCAGATTCATCAGAGTTTATGCTCAGAGGGGATCTAATTGGAGAATCAGCATTAATATCGAAAATGGATAACCGAATATTACTATGATGGCATTTATCTACCATTATAGATATTATATCAAAGTAACAAATTGATATCAACCCATTTTCTACATCCACGCAATTCAGTAGTGAACGTTTCTTACCTGTCAGACGTAAAGTTGTATAAGATAGTTTTATCAATCTTGATACAAGTTTATCAGCAACTGCATCTTGTGCATCACATAAGAGCGAAAGCAATTTTAAACATGTAATAGTAGCTGTATTAAAATTCTTGTTCTCTGTTGTCTCTATCTCAATTCGAGATGTCTCATCTCTTGAGGAAACCTTTAAAGAAAGGAATCTCACCAAAATATAAATCATAAATCCTCTATAAGTAGAAATATCTTTGAAGTCAGAGCTCTCATCATTATCCTGAATAAGCTTTAATAAGCTAGTATCAATGTGTACCAAATCAGTATTCATAAACTTGACAACTTGCGGCTCATTAACCTTAATTAAATTAACCAAAATTTGTAAGTGATAGTTGAAATTTTCAAAATCATCTATTAACTCCAATTTATTGGTAATTATAAAGCTAAAATTCAAAACAGCATTTGTAACTATACTGAGTAATATTTCACCCTTTTCGCCCTTAAGAGCAGTTCTCACCCACTCGCTAGTCATTAAATAATTGGAATTCTTATAATTTAACTCATCTAAAATCATAAATAATGGTCTAGTTATTATTCCAGTATTATTCTTCACATCAGATTGACTCCACAAACTTTTGAAAATTCTCAACATCTTCTCAAACTCCCCACTATTATGAAGTTCAGAGAACATGGAACAAATTCCAGACTCAATGAATTCTGGCAGACAAGAACGCTCTAAATTTAATATAGCATTTGTCGCTTCTATTTGGTACTTATTCGTTTTCAAAAGTAATATGTTACACAACAATTTTAACACTAATTTTAATAAGCTTAATTTTTCAAAGTCATCACACAGTATTACAAACTTTGGAAATAACTTACTGATACTAAACGTTATTGAAATACATTTTTCATCAATGATTCCTTGGGTTACTTGGTTATCAATATTGATAGTATCACTTAACCCTCTGCAATAATATGATAAAATGAAATCTCTATTTGTAAGATCAGATTTATTCTTATCCTCAAGCATCCCTTGTGCTTTCTCAACAAATAAAGTTTTAAGTCTATTACTTCTCCATGAGAGCTTATAGTTGTCCATTATAGGAATTTTATCCATCATCTCACAATACAAGGAGCAATATTTGTAATAAGAAACTTCACTCTGTGAAGAGCTCAAGAATTGGCACATAACTGAAGTAAATAAAATGAATACTTTTGCACCCTTCTTTTCCTGCACCACGTCTTGAGATGTTACTGAGGAGTTATTGAGAACTCTTAGGGCTAAAGTAGGATCTTCCTCATTATCAACATTATCCTCTTGATCATCTAGTAGGTCATCGTTAATCTCCTCTGTTCCATAATATTTTTGAATTGATTTATAGACACCATTACCAAAACTGGTAACTTCCTCCCAAAATTTATCTGCTGGCATTTTATCATCAAAAAATTCTTCAATGTATTTAGCTTGGCTATTATCATTTATTCCACCAAGTGAATTACTGGTAAAAACTTCTGCTGGAATTAAATCTAATATCTCTTTAATAAGCTCAAAAAGTGTGAGATCATCAATTTGGCTATTAAAATTTCTTAACTTCAATACAAATAATGACATTAATATCATAGGAATATGGTTCACTACCATATCTTCTTCACTAACATTGAAACTCTTGATAATAGAAAGTAATAATTTCAAATTCTCATTCAAGATATTAATATCTGAATTATCCTCTAAAAGATGAAAACATGTAGACCATATACTCATGGATTCTATAGTATCAAAAAAAGCGCTAGCACTTTTAAATAATTCATCATATAATGCATTTTGTGTCTTTAACTCATTATTAACAGCATTTTGATCATTAACATCCGCTGACTCAAGCTTATTACTCTCAAATAATGAATATTGAACGGATTTTAAAAATGGTACAAATATTTTAGAAGTGATTAACAGTCCTATCTCCCATTTGTCCATAAAAGCCAAACTAGCCTTATATCCTTTTATTCTATCTTCTAGATATTCAGAATTTATCATCTTTAAAAATCCATTAATCAAACAATTTTGTCCATACTTGGTAAAATATTGTATTCTGGCCTTCATTCTATCCTTAGAAGATATATCCGTACCACTAGAATTAGGATGTGAAGAATCGTTCAGATCTATCAATGGGGTCGCAATAGAATCATCTGTTCCAAGAAGCCAATTCCATAATCTTCTATTTAAAGACATATCTTTTCTAAGAACAGTTAAACAAGCACTCATAATCAATTTTTCAACATCATCCTCCAGTGTCAACTTTTCATTAGTCAATACAACAGAATTTAACTTTAATCTAGAAATCATCAAATCAAAAAATCCACGCTGAACAAGAATTTGACCATCATTTAAACTCTTTATAAATGCTCTTATTAACAACCCAGTTTCTTGTTTTATTATTTCTGATGCCTCCTCGCTCAATTCTTCTTCTTCTGAGGCAAAGTTTGGAAGCTTTTTAGAGCACCAAATGAGGGCACCTAATCGTCTGTCAGAGTTGGTAATAACAGTCATAAAGAGGCATTGCCAAAAATGTGTATTATCATTCAAATTCTTTTTAAGTTTCTCTATTAATTTGAATACAGCTTCATAAGATTCAGAAGTCTCATCATCTATACCAGGTAGTAAACTTATAAGCAATACCTTAGTGATTACCTTTAAATAGTTAGGTGGCAAACCCATTATGAATTTATCTAGTAGTTCTATTAATGACGGTTTCACCCCAATTGAGGCATAAGACATCAATGGCAATAACCCTGGAACCCATAGATTTATTTGTTGCGCTAAAAGTGGCTGTCCTAGGATCTTGAATACACATTCATAAACCTCAAGAGCTTTTCTATGAACTCCACTTGGTAAACTAGAAGATATACATTTTGATAAACATTTTGATAACTCAATTGAATGTGGAATCCAATGAGATTTTGAATGAGTTTGTAATGCTTTTAATAATCTAGTAAGAAATGAAATATAATCTGCCCATTCAACCGCAGCGTCAAAATTAGTTAATGATTTCTCAATAGATGCTAAATATTTTTTATCCTTTGATTCCAATTTTTCAGGATTCACAAGATTATTTAATATAGACTCAAATTCTGTATATTTCTTTTTGGGAATTTGTGACATTTTCGTCACTATTATAAATAAGACCCTCCTATATTAACTTTGCAGAAACGTTTAATTTTAATATTATTTTTACGTGGCGCACAAGCTCCGCACTACCGCTGGTAATACGCACAGCAGAATTAACATACAGCATTAAAATACAGAAATGGAAATTTATAATATAGTATAGTAAATAATTGATTTTTTTAAAAAAAAAATTAAGATTATTTCTTTAAGTTTGATGGAGGAGAAACATCATCAATTAGTTTACTCTGTAAACTTAATATATAGTTTCTTAATTCTTGATTCTCATTCTTCAATGATTCAATCTCATCCTCTAAAACTCTAACACCAGCAACTTGAGCTTCTAATTCTTTGATATATTGCTCTTTCCTTTGACGAAAAGCTCTTTGAGCACTTCTATTTTGAGCAGCTCTTCTAGATCTATTAAGAAGTCTGCCATTTTTATCTAATAATTCTGGATAATTATTCCGTCTGGCATAATTATTAGCTTCTTCTATTAAAGATTTTGCTGTTGTAGCCGATGTAGACTGAGAATCAGATTCTCCTGTATCTATTGATTGTATCTTGCTTAAATTGTCTTTACTATTAGAATTTTCTTCAACATTCTCGTCACCGCCATCCTTCGATAGTAATCGGCGCTCTGCCTCGGACTGCGCTTCTTTCACCTTATTTGCAGCAGCAACTACCGCCGTCACATCCTCAATCTCTTCACCCTGTCCTTCAGATATATCAAACCTTCCCTTAGTGAAAGCTGGATCAATATCTCCATGTTTAGGATCATCCTTTGTCTCCCACCGCTTGAAGCTCATTATAAAATCCAGTGCTATGGTATTAAAATAATTCTCGCTATCGCGCGATTATATAAGTTTTCCCAGATTGTTATTAATAATCCCCCGCAGATTACCCTATTGCTTACTAAGAATTTGCACCCCCAATACACAACATATCCGAGCAAGTATATAGCAATTTTGCCCGGAATTCTTGATTATGTCCAGAGTCTCTACCGCATAAACTAATTATATTTGCTGCTACTGAAGCGTCTGCTCTGTAGCCGCCTTGCAGCCCAATATAACGCACAGCACCCGAACTTTCACATAATTATCTCTGTAGCGCCAGTACACGGTACTCCACTATGCTGTGAGCTCAATTCTAGAAGAATCTGCGATACAGCTTCCCCCATACTTCATTGCTTGCTATTTCAAGCATTGTATCAAATCTGGATAACATACAAAGAGAATTCGGCACTAATGAGCCTTTCACTCACTCGATCGAACTAAAATGCATTTTATCTTGATAAAATCTACCAAATAATAGTAAAAACTTCCAAATATTTTGGTGGAATCATTGAAAGATACCAGAAATGCTCACAGATGGACAATTGGCTGAAAGTATATTTTGCAACCTGGGTTCAAGACTTCAGTAAACCAAAAAGCTTTCAAGAAGCGTGGATGGTTTAGTGGTAAAATTCAACTTTGCCATAGTTGAGCCCCGGGTTCGATTCCCGGTCTACGCATTTCTTTTTTGCATTTTTCAGCACAGCACACTTATCGCAGTGTGCCTTCCTTTTTGTGTATATTTTTGCCAGATATGACCATTATATAAATAACAGTGGGCCGAGTATGCTGCTTTAGCCCTGTTCTGAGCTCTTCGGCGCGCGAGCAGCCTACGTTCATGGCTGGGGTGGGGTGGCCATGTTGTGTGTGTGCGAAAAACCATAAAAAAATGCCGAAAAGTCGATATAGTGCTAGTGCAACATCAGCGCTGGGAACTAACTGCACATTGTCTGCCAATTACAAGGAACTAATATATAAATCACAATAAAACCTAGCTGCAGTTAAATAATATGAGCACCACTACTATAAAGTTACAAGATTTAGATATTGACCAATTGGCTACGTTTAAGAAAGAAACTGAGAGTGAGTTACAGAACTTAACATACTCATTAACAGCTTTAAATACTGCTGTTGCCAAGTTCAAATCAAATATAACAAATATTGATGAAGTTTCACTGACAGAAGAGAAGAAAGATATTTTAGTACCTATGACTGCTAGTTTATATGTACCTGGTAAGATTATTAATAATTCAAAATTTTTATGTGATGTTGGAACAGGATATTTTATTGAAAAAGATGCTAAAGATGCTAAAGAATTTTATCAGAAAAAGATTAAGAAATTAGGTGAAGATAGTAAAAAATTAAATGAAATTATGAAAAGTAAATCAGATATGTTAAATAGCGTTGAAACAGTTCTACAGCAAAAGATTGTTGAAGCTCGTGCACAGTTATCTAAAAAAGATTAATATATTTAATATTATTTATAAATATTATTTTGTTATTATCATATATAAATGATAATAAAACCTATGAAATTCTTATATTATTGTAAGAATAAATGCCAATGGAATACAAATCAGCTCAGTAGCATACCCTCTCCATGGTCAAGGTACAGAGATATAAACAATTGATGATCAATTCTCTTTATCAGTTTTTTTTTTTTTCGTTCTTTCTGTAGTTTTTAATTATTTCAAGACAAGTCTAGTGCTTCTCTTCCTTGTGTTCGCCAGCTGGATGATGACCGTGGTCGGCTGGGAAGAATAACTGTTCAGCAATACAGTAGACAGCGAAAGCACCTACACCTAATCCAAGTCCAGGGAAAGCACCCTTAAATCTGTTAGCTCTGGTAAATGCGCCCTGGTATCTCCAAGCTTCTCTTTTAGCCCATGGGTCGTTAGCCATATTGTATTGATGTATTTTAATATAGTAGTTAGTATGGGTAGTGTATTACGAGAAAAATAAAAAGATATTTTGATTGGAGAGACCGGAAGTCACGAGTTATAGGTCGGAAGTAATAATCAAGCCAAAGAAAAAATTATTCAGAAAAACTTACTCCAACGACGACGACTGTCTTGTGTTACGATCCAGCATGAAGTTTCAAAGGGCAGCTATTGACGTTCTTGAGTCTACGTCTAAGCTTGTTAAGGCTGGCGTTTTAGAGAAGACACCAGTATGGTGCTCTGTTGTGGGTGCCAATCCGCCATTCAAGAGCCACGTCCGTCTGCCTACGTTTAAGCACCAAAAGGCCATTGAGGAGCAGCTCAGCTTTTTAGATACACAAAAGGAGATTGACGAGAAGAAGAATCAAGAAGATTTTAAATATAATCCAAGCACAGGGTTTTATAAAACTAGAGTTAAGAAAGGTAGTGCGTCTGAAATAGATATTTTTAAACCAATAAAATTACAATTTTTACAAGATGAACTTAGAGATTTATTTTATAAACAACATCCATGGGAATTAGCAGATTCTAAAGTTTTAATAGAAGGAAATGAAGTAATGAATTATGATGAACTTGATTGGTCATCAATTATTCAATTAAGTAAAAAATTAGATGGTGAATCAGTAATTCAAAGAACTTTATATTTACTTAAAGATAATAAACAAAAAATTCAAAAAGATTCAAGCATAGAAAAATTATCTTTAGAAGATGCTTATAATCAATCAAGATTTGAATATTATCAAGTTAAAATGTCATTAGAATTAGAATCCCAAGTAGCTCAAGAAGAAGCTTCATTACATGGAGCTGTTTTTAAACCATCTAGTATAGAATATGGATTTGAAAAAGAGAATGAAGTTCTTGCTAAATGGAGAGTTGATGCTATTGAAGCTACAAAAAGACTTGAAGCTACTAATTCTGGTGGTGCTACTGTTTCTACATTAGAAAATAGTACTGAAATATTAGATAATAATGATTTATCTTCAGAATCTGAACAACGTGTATAAAAAGGATTTATTTATCTTTAAAAATTAATAGCATTTCTGTATATATGTGGAATTTTGACTGTTTATTCATTATTATTGTAGTTATATTGCACGTGGTATGAAATATTTCAATAATCCCACCCGGTGCAATCTATGAAAATCTGTAAGTGACTCACCTCATAGTATTTATAGTGATTTAACAATGCTTAACGTTACAAGACAAAATTTTGCTAGAGCACTGATTAGAGCTTACTCGTCAGCTGCCCCAAAGACTCTTACCATTGGTTTAATCCCTGGTGATGGTATTGGAAAGGAAGTTATCCCAGTAAGTATATATATGCTAAAAGCAGCAGTATGAGCCATACAGTACTAACCACTATTACTAGGCAGGAAAGCAAATCCTCGAGGCTATTTCTTCTAAACATAACTTAAAATTTGATTTTGTTGACTTATTGGCTGGTTTCGATCATTTTAAGAAGACTGGCACTGCCTTACCAGAGGAGACCGTTGCCGCCTTGAAGTCCAACTGTGATGGTGCGTTATTTGGAGCTGTTAGCTCTCCAATTAACAAGACCAAGGGATATTCTTCACCAATTGTCGCTCTTAGAAAGAAATTAGGACTTTATGCTAATGTTAGACCAGTTAAGTCTGTTGATAATGGTATTGATAGAAAAGTTGATTTAGTTATTGTTAGAGAAAATACTGAAGATTTATATGTTAAAGAAGAAAAACTTTTTGTTGATGAAAATACTGGTTTAAAAACTGCTGAAGCAATTAAACGTATTACTGAATTAGCTTCTAAAAAAATTGGTAAAATTGCTCTTGAAATTGCTTTACAAAGACAAAGTTTAAGAGATATGAATATTCCATCAATTCATAAAACTTCAACTGTAACAGTTACTCATAAATCTAATGTTTTATCAACTTCTGATGGATTATTTAAAGATACAATTGAAACATTTTATAATAATCATTTAGATAAATATTCAACAATTAAATTAAATCATCAAATTGTTGATTCAATGGTTTATAGATTATTTAGAGAACCTGAATTATTTGATGTTATTGTTGCTCCAAATTTATATGGTGATATTTTATCAGATGGTGCTGCTGCTTTAGTTGGATCTCTTGGATTAGTTCCAAGTGCTAATGTTGGTGAAAATTTTGTTATTGGTGAACCATGTCATGGATCTGCTCCAGATATTGAAGGTAAAAATATTGCTAACCCAATCGCTACTATTAGATCAACTGCCCTTATGTTAGAATTTTTAGGCTACAGCGAACCTGCTGCTGATATTTACAAAGCTGTTGATGCTAATATCATCGAGAACGCTATCAAGACTCCAGATTTGGGTGGTAAATCATCATGCACTGATGTCATCGAAGATATAATCAAGAGATTATAAGTGCGTTCTGCGTAGCAGCGCTACTATATGTGCTCCGAGTATATAACCCAACTACCCCAGATACTCTCTGGATAGCAATAGCTATTATCGGTACTTTCTGAATATATAACCCAGCTACTATAAGTACGTTCTAAATAAGTAGTGGATGACAAAAAGTGTAGACAATTTTGATGTCCAGGGTCTCAGGTAGTATTTACCCTGTAATGCGGGCTCGGCAGGCCTAGTTCGGTGATAATGTAAGTGAACGGATTGCTTCTGCTGTAGTATCTGATAATTGTGGAAAGCGTATAATATTGGATATTTACGCCTAATTTTCATTTGTGATCGGAGAAATAGTATTAATTTACAGAGAGTAATATTTTTAGTTAATTTAGCTATTTTTTAAGTTTTGTTTGCGGGAGCTTTAGCTGCGGTGAATACTTAGTCAACAACACTCGGCGGCAGTTCCTCTAATTGTCTCACCAGTCAAGGCGTGTGCGACTTCAGAGATGGAGTTTACTTCTCAAATTATTAATGCAGAGCATTATCAACAGGAACCAAACCAGAAGAAACGAAAATCTCATAAAAAGTCAAGAAATGGGTGTACTACTTGTAAACAGAGGAGGGTGAAGGTAAGTATTTCAGTCCTGTTTCATTTATCAAGGATTGAAAGTGACTAACAATAATAGTGCGATGAGCTACAACCAGTATGTTCAAATTGTAAGAAGAAAAATATTAGTTGTTCATATATTGCAGCTAAGGAGAGGAAAGTACTGAGAGGGTTTAAATTTAAAGATATGTCACATATTTTCCAACCAGAGAATCAGAATCAACAGCAGTCACCATCTAAGATGTCAAGTAAAAGTAGTGGATCTGATAAGTCTTTAAATATAAAAGTATCTGAAGCAAATCCAGTTACACCAGATTCTGTTAATACTCCACAATCTTTGACTATTTGGAAGAGTAATAATTCACAGTCAAGCTCCTCAGAAGAGGGCAGACAAGTTGGGACCGCTAACAATTTTAATGATAATGAGTTAATGTTGAGTGGATATTATTCCATGTCTGATATTGTGCTAGCATTAAATGAGTATTTTCTTGATCATCATACTGATCGTCTGTATCCTGAACCATTCACAAAAGGTCTTGCGTTGAGATTGTATAAAGAAGTTTCTAAGAAGTTTAAATTCATTAAAAATATACTGTTGGCAAACGCAGCGCTTGATCTATATTACAATGACGATATTATCGAGGATCCTGATTCAAAGGGTACATCTGAGCAAAAAGAGAAGTTAAAAATGTTGGTGGGGACAGATTTTATGGCTAACTTCCCGCAATTTGATCAAAATTTTTTGTTACAAATGTGTATGCTTCACAAGTCAAAGTGTCTCGAGGAATTTAGACCGTATATATCTGATAACGATCCCAAAACTCTTTCAAGTGATCAAAGTGCTGAGGTTCTTGTGATGACCTCAGTTCTTATATGCTCTCATTTGGTGTATAACCTCAACTACAGGTTCTGTGATACCAAGATCTACCAAACGTTCAAGATATTGACAATTCTTAGAGAGATTGAGAACTCCTTTGGGCTACAAAACACTCCTGAGGAGATGTTATCACAGTATAGAATCCATGGGACAAAACAGAGTATTTCAAAGATCCAGGTATTTCCTGATTTTATAGAAGATATACTAAAGGTGCAAGATTTTGAATATAGCCAGGGGAAAGTAGCAATATATGATGCATTAACAGAAAAAGTTCATTTACTTCAAAAGCAAAAGAACAGTGAGAAATTTGGGCCCAATACTCAGTTACCAGAAGCATTAAGACTTACCAAGCCTCGAAAGAAAAAGAGTAAGAAAGAGAAAGCAGTAATGAAGGATAATTCTAAATACGCATTAAAGAATATTTTACATTCTAACTCAGATGATGAATTGAGTGATTCAGATGAAGAAGAGCCATCACTGTTTGCTCCATTTGAGACTGAATTTCATGATTTACCAATACTTGACACAGACTTTGCGTTTGATACAGAAGAGTTTAATAAATTTATGGAGAATGAGAATATATTTAGTACTGATTATGCTAGTAAACCTAATGATACAGCTGCAAATGACAAGAAAAAGAGTGAAAGATTTTATTCTTATATAATTAGAAAACAAGAAAATGGTAAAGTAATTGATACTTTAAAATATGAAAAGACTTATAGGGAACTTATGGATATTATTAAACTTCAAGTTTATGTTTTTGATAAATTAAACGGTAAGGATGTTATGCCTATTGTTTTAAGATTTTCATTAACTATTTGTTGTAATAATGATATTTTATATTTGATTCATAAGAAAGATCCAAGAGTTTTAGTACTTATAAGTTATTTTTTAGCATTTATTAGTAATGCTAATAATTTATGGTGGTATGAATCTATTCTGTCAGAGATTAAACATATTAAAAATATTATTAGTGAAGATTGGGTAAAATGGATAGATTGTGCGTTTGAGACAGTTAAAACTAATGATTGGAGACAATTTACTAAAAGAATTAATAGGAAAGCTTTAACAAATGAATCTAATGAATCTAATGAATCTGAAATTATTGATAGAATAAATAGGAAATATGGGAAAACTAATATTGATACTCAAAATAATGATGTTCTTGATGTTGTTATTAATGAAACTTATTTTGATGCTAATAAACTGTCACTGCCATCAACAGTACAAAGATTTGATATCAGTGAACATATTACAACTACCAATGATTCACCAACTCCGACATCAATTAGTATTGCTCTGGATTATATGAATAATGGAATACCAGGATCCGTACCTAATCAACTGTCAATCCTGCAATTTCCCTTACAGCAAACAAATTCGAATCAACTGCTAAATGTACCTCAATTTAATAATCCTGCCACTTCAAGGTTTCTGTCACAATCACCAAGTGGATTTGATCACTCGTTTAAGAAAGGTGGAAGTATGTAAAAGAAAACAAAAAAATGTTAATAGGGTATGACATCAATGCCAAGAATATACAATAAATAATAATATTAAATAAATAGACCAAATGTCCCAGTGTAGTAATTGCTTCTCAAGTCAGCAATGAAGAACAGAAAAAGCAACTCAACATGACATGCTTCGTGTACTATTTTCGGAGTTTAATGCCAATCAATCAATATTGGCAACATACGGTTACTGCCGGCAGCTTATCAGTATCTAAAACTCCGTAGATAGCTAACCAGCTCCGTTAATTTACAAAAAGTTAAGCAAAAATAAACATTCATTCAAACACATGTATAATTAAATATACATGATCTCTAAGCAATTATAAAAAAAATAATAATAACAAGTATAATAATATGATAGACACTTATAAACGGTATCTGAAGTATGGGTTCTTGTCACCCATTTCAGCCAATTGATGAGTGTTGAAAGTCTTGTATTTTCCTTCAAGAATTTCATTCTCTCTCTTTTTGTTGATTACTGTGTAAATGTAAGCAACACCAATAGTACAGATAAGACCCATACCAATAAATCCTAAAGATAAAGAATGTCCTAAAATATAATGTGGACCATCTTGAGCTCTATAGAAATTGGAAGCAAATGCACCACCAAAGTTACCAATACCGATATGGAGAGCCATACCAACAGCTCTCTTATATTCACCGGCAAGATTGTTTGCCATCCATGTAACAACAGTTGGGAAACATTGATAAATACCAATTGTAGCAATGAAAACACCTGCATAAATAGCACCAGGTTTAGATACAGGATCGCAACCTATAGCAATAGAAAATCCTACTGCCATTGTTAAAAAGTTGAACACCAAGAATGGTGATCTCTTACCAACCTTATCAGAAATTAATGACTGTATGACAGAAAATATAGCCGCTGACACATAAATAGGAACAGATAACAATTGCGCCTTTGCATTAGTGTAACCCAAGTTCTTAATAATAGTAGGTAAAAATAATGAAATACCGTATAATGGAGCACAAACACCGTAATAAACCAAGATATGAGCATAAACTTGCCAGTCCTTGATAGCTTGCCAGAAGTATTTCAGTTTAGCTTCAGAAACTTCTGGTTCAAAGAATGATGAACTATGGTCACCATTAAGCATTTCAACAGAGTCTGAATTGTTATCATGTTGTAAACGATACAAAACAAATTGTCTTTCTTCTTCAGTTAAAAATTTAGCAGTATCTGGGAAATCATGAAGTAAAAAGAAAGAGATGCAAGCAACTACAACAGTTAAAATACCTTCTAAAATGAAAATCCATCTCCATCCTGCAAGTCCTCCAATTCCATCCATTTTAGCAATACCAAAAGCTAAGATACCAGAAAAGGCACCAGCAATACTAGCAGATGAAAAGAAAAGAGATTGTCTAAAGTTTAATTCATGACGACAGTACCAAGCAGAAAGAAGGTAAGCAACACCAGGGAAAAGACCAGCTTCAGCAATACCAAGGGCAAAACGAGTCCAGAAAAGACCCATATAGTTTTGAACAATTCCCATTAAAGTCATAACAACACCCCAAACAACCATAATGAATGGTAACCAAAGGGATGGTCTTAATTTCTTAAGCATCATGTTTGAAGGAACTTCAAAGATAGTGTAAGTAATAAAGAAAATTGTTAAACAAATATTGTATTGATTTCCATGAATGTGAAGATCATCTAACAAACCTTCAATTTTAGCATTACCAATATTACCTCTGTCAAGAAATGCCAAAAGATAAAGAACTGAAACAATTGGAATTAATCTCATATCAATCTTACGTAAAAGTTTTTTTTCATCAATATTTGGGAACATTTCAGATGGTTTTAAATGAGTATCCATCTTACTAGAGAATTTAGTTGAACTGTCACCACCAACACTGGTGGCTTTTTCAACAAATTGTTCATCAGTGTTACTGATTTGTGATTTAGTATCCATCTGTATTATATTATTATTATTAGAATCAATTAAAAAAAAATCAATATCTTTTCTAAAGAATTGATTGTTTAAAATGAAATCTTTTTATCTATTGATTTATAATAAAATTTGGGAATTTAGGAGTTTTTATAGTATTACTAAGACTGTGTGTACTTTGTATGCCATCTCATCACCCACAAAATTTATAGTATGCAGCATGTTCAGACAAAAAGAAAACCTAAAATTACGTCAGGAGTGCCTTATTTCCCCGCTTCGGCTTAACCAGCCCCACCATCAGAAACTCAAAATTTGGAAAATCCTTTTTAATAAACTCCGAATTAGGGCACGTTGTACCGCCTACTATAAGGATTTTCAGCTATCCATACGTCCTGATACACGCCGCCGCCACCGCGCCGCCCCCGTTCCATGCACCGCAAGCAATGCTTGCTTATCAGCAAAATCATCAATATTGACATGCTAGTACGCGCGCCAAACTACTATGAATGACTTTGTTTTCATTCCCATATTTTAGTGCGTACAGTTTTTTTACCAAACTGTAGAATATAGCCGACTCAACAAGTAGTCAATTGTTTTTTTACTGTTTTACTTTTTTTTTTTTTTTTTTGTTGTCTAGTGTGGGCCCCAGCATGCATTGGCAATTTACTAAGCAATCAGATCATGATAAGCTTAACAGATTACAAGACCACCCCACGGGTATCTACTCTTGATTAATGTTTTAGATCTTCACTCGCCAAGGTATATTTTATACTTGTTTGGAGAATATCAGACGGCTAGGCATTTATTGGTTCTCTTACCGTGAGTACAGGGTTCTATTTATCTCGGAGGGAGTCGGACCATCTCGCAGCCAACAATAAAGCTCCCATCTAAAATGTTTCAAAGGTATCTTGGTCTGACAGTGCGACCACTACATTTCTGGTGTCCCTTATCTGAATACAGAGTGGACTCGTGGCACTCAGTAAGCCTTGCTCCGCTTAAACCAAACTACAGAGTACGCACAGCGGTAGGAAAGTGTGGGGGCAACCGAACCAAAGCTGCATGGCCTAAATATAGTAATAAAATAATTACATTATTAAAACTCTAGAGAAAATTTTTTCTTGGTAAATTCCCCACTTGAAGAATAAAAAAGCGTTTCAAAAGTAGTTTCTTCAAGTTAATTAGTTCTTGGCTTTCTTGTCAAAATTTAATTTTGTTAACCCATATTAATTGATTAGGGGTCTTTGATTGTTCACCCATTTATTAGGGACAAGTCAATTTTTTTTTTTTTTTTTACCTCTTTCCCCTAATCGGACCCCGCAACTAAAACTTATCAACTGATTAGCACTATCTCATTTGTGGGTTAATTGATGAAAATTTTCATCAAGCTTGGTTCTGGATCTTTGAACGGGGTATGCAGTAATCAAACCATACCCGTTGTATTCCGAAACGTAAGAAAAAATAGTGGTAAAAATTGTCGGAACCTCTATCTAGCCCCGCCCGACATCTCTAAGCAAGTGGGGCTCCTAGGCCTTAATACGTATTACTAACATTCTACTGATAAACCTCACCCATTTGGCTTCCATTATTGATAGACATTATATTCCCTTTTATTATATTCCCTTTTATTCTTTGTTTTATTCTTTGTTTTAGCTTTATTATCTATCTTGGCTCACCGTGTCTTGTTATCTTTTATACTCCTACTCTTATCTTGGATAGCCTCTGCTGGGGGCTTCGCGGATAAGGTGCGGTTTATCCGCCTCGCTGGACGGATGAATTGCCCTCCTAGCCGTGGTGGTTACTATTGATACAATTATCGTAAAAGCGCACTCCGTAAACTGCTTGAGGTATACAACGTATACAACCCGGGGCTACACTGCTACACTGCCCAGCCAGGCGATGTTGAGTAAGTTATGCAATTGAGAAACAAAACCATGGGTAGAACTAGTAATACTAAATAATAAGAAACGAATAAAAAAAAAAAAAAAGAGAAAGAAAGGACATTGACAAGTCCTAGAGTATATATGTAAGATTATTATCATCATTGCAGAGTAAAGAACAAACCAAAACCATTAATACGATATATGCAGCCAAAAAATAAAACAGATAAAATAAAACAATAAAGATCTATAGTCACTAAATATAATTCTAACTTGATATATCAGATCGAAGATCTAACTTTTCTTTATACATTTTAACCAAGTTCTCTAATCTTCTTCTTTCAGTGACCTCATTACTTAATTCCACATAATGTTTATTATTAATATCGTCAATGATTTTTTTAAACTCTTTTCTCATTATTCCAACGCTAGGCGATGCTGCAGTAGTCGCATTCATTGTAGAATCATCGTGTTCGTCAACGCTGAATGACAGATTGCTGTTGAGCATAGTGAAGTCAGACTGTGAGCCATGGTTCGAGGACCCAAGGCTCTCAATTTTTAATCCAGTGACTTGCTTTTTAAGATCATTAATTAATTTGAAATTCTCATCAATTTTCTTTTCTAAAGTTATATTACTTGCTTCAGTTTGCATTAGTAAAATATTAGTTTTTTCTAAATTTTGAATTGAATTACTCAATTTCTTTTCAAGATTAAGCTTGATCATATTTTGCTCTGATAAAATTTTATTAAAAGATTCTCTTTCTGTTTTAAATTGCTTTGTTAAATAATCATTGGCAAATTTAAGATCTTTAACTTTGGTTTTAAGATCTCCAACTTCTTTACCATTGAAATTTGTCGCAGATGATGATCTAGATCCAAATGGAGAGTCATTTTTACCAATCATTGGAGATTTACTTAAAGCAGCAATATGCTTATTTGGTGAAAAATCAACACTAGTAGCACTTGTTTCTGAAGAATTTGGAGAAATTTCTCCACTGATACTATCATCCTTTTTATCTCCCCTGAAGTGAACATTCTCTCTAGAATTCATTTCCATAATCATTCTCTCATGATCTGAATTTAGAATTTTATTTATACATTTTTTAACCCAACTTGTCTTGTTGAGAATTTCATCATTATTGTTATAATTATAATTACTAATCATCATTGACGTTCTCTTATCAATAGGTTCTGGTAATTGAAGATCTTTTTGCACAGCAATAGATGCAATAAAGCTAACAATCTCATCAATAGATTTGTTAAAAATAGCAGTCTTATTTTCAATCATTTGCATAGATGAAGCACCCTTTTTCCCCATTCCCATTAAAGGAGATACTAACATTGGTGACTTGAAGCTCTCACTGAAAGTAGGTGATTTTGGAGTTGAGGCAGGCGAAAGACTGTCGGTGATTATATTTTTTTGGAGCTTCAAGTTAACAGTAATATTATTAATATACCCAATAACCAAACAAGTGTAAAAATGCAGAAATAATTTTTTCTTATGGAACTCTAAATCTTCTGTTACTTTTACAAGCAGTTCAGTATTAATCAAATATTTAGAAAGAGATGATCCAATCAACTGTCTTTCAAGCTTATTGTTTAACATAGCAATACCTTCAATCTCAAGTTTTGACTGACGAGAAGATGGCTGATACACAGTGTTTGTAACATTAGTTGATCCATCTTGAGCTTGGTACTTACTGAGTATATCTTTTAAAGAGTCAATAGACTCGCTAACAGCTTTTTCTAATTTTAATTTCTCATCAAGAATATCAAGAATCTTTCTCTTGAGAGATTTAATCTCATCTAATGATAATATCGTAGAATTATTCATTTCAGGTTCAGTAGGCTGCCTCTTTAAAGAAGCTCTCAAAAATTCTAATTCATTATCAGTTTCAAGAAAGAGATTTAAGTTATAAAGCGCGTTCTCAATCAAAATCTTTAAAATTAAATCATTCGTGTTTGAATTCTTTGTAGCACTAAACAAGATCTTTATATCATCAGATAATTTAATATCTTTCAAATTAGTAATATTTGGCTCGGCCAGCTGATTTATATCACTGTTATTTCTCTTTGTTGGGTCATTAGCTTCGTTATTTATTAACGTATTAGATAGTTCTGATAAATAAAACTTATAAGAGTCGTTGAGATAATTTAGATCACCATTTGTTTCAACTTCTTCATTACCTGGATTTAAAATAATACCATTATTTTTAACTAAATCTTTATGATCTGTTTTTAAATAATTATAAAGATTTGCAAAATTTTTATCATCATAATGATTTATATTTGGTGATACACCGAATGTTGGATTATGAGGATTCGGATTTGGACTCTGCGACGTTTTAAAAGGCGAGTCATGTATCAAAGACAAGCCCGTAAGAAGAACTTGATTATTACCAGATGACATTATTTCTTGATAACCATTAGTTTTTTATTTTCCTTTTAATAAGTTTCTATTATCTATAACAAAACAATAGACGACGCAAACTTTAACAATTTAAAGAGAGAAAAAAAAAATAATAATAATGAGTGAAAAATAGTCAAGTAATTTAGTTGTTTGTTTATCTATAATAAAGTAAATAAAACAACAATCCTGGATAAAACACAAGACTTATCTTTAAAAGAAATTTATGTATTAGTTTTAATAAAGTGAGATTGTGTAGAGCCTGTTTCAATTCTTTAATGCGATATAGTTACTTTCCCTTAAAACAATTTACTGCCTGGAACACGCGGGTAAGGGGGTAACTGACCCCAAATCTGTGGTCCGTCTATATCTGCATGAAAAGGAGAACTTACGTTATTTCCTAATAGGAGATACTACCTGGTAATAAGCTAGAAAATAAAGGTATGTATTAAAATTAAAATCTTCCGGAGATATTAAAAATTTAAGTGTATATTAGTAGAATTGAAATATTTAGGGAATCTATGTGATATTTTGGGATTATTTCTTTTTGTTGTGTTTTTGTTGTTCTATGATCTCTAGATCTGTAGATGAACTAGCGCGGCCGGAATAACGGCGAAATGTATGATGTCCATTACACCCCATATAGTTTCTTTAGTTTGGTCGTCAATGAGCCCGAATGATTCATTAAACATCCAAGCGACGACATCGCAGATCCAGCTGCAGAAGAATAGTGGGACAATAAATAATGAGCAAGCGAGAAAGCTGCAATCCGTGTTAACTAATATAATCATTACAAATATTTGAATAACCAATGAAATAGCACCAAAGATACACTGGATTATGCTATGCGTAAATGAGGAAATGAGCATAGATGATACTAGCGCCTCAACGAGTATGAATAAAATAAGCATATTTTCAGGATTAATAAGAAGTTCTTCAACTGTAGTGCTCGTACAGTGCGCTTGAATTGCAAAAATTAGAGCGGGCCAAGCAAATAACCATGTAATATATCTAACATAATGTATCTTTCTCGTTTTTGAAATAATAATAGCTCTTTGCTGAATCTCTTCATCGTTACCGAATGTGAAATGGTCAATAACGTTATTTTTGCAATCTAAGAATATTTGAATATTTCCAATGTTTGACACAACGCAGTAGTAACTAATTAGTATTAGTGCACTGCATATTGCTGGAAGAACTTTATGAATAGAATGTAAGTTATAATAATTTTTTAAAGTAAAATTATTTTCATTAATTAAATGATAAATTTGAAATAATGTTGAAGGTATAAAAAAGCTCAATATAATAGCATTTTGCTTTTTTTGTAAGCTCTTAATATATGATATAAGTTTCTGATAAGACGATATTAATACAGGTAAATCGTCAATCAACTTCAGATTCTCCATTATTAGATATATTATCTATTAAATAATAAAATAAAATAAAATGAAATAAAATGAAATATTTAAACCGTGGATACTATTTAAAAGAAATATATTCCACTATTATATATTTTTAATCCTCCCGTAATATGGAATGTTATAAAATGTTATGAAACTTGTTGGATAACGGTAACGTAAAGCTATTACCAGCATGCAGGAGATGGGCCCTCTGTATCCATACCAAACCAACAATAAAGACTAGGTAAAATCATGGATATAACCAACATAATAAAAATAAAATTATAGTAATTGATTAACTAGAATAATCAATTATAATATTTAGAGTTATTTTATTAGAATTAAATATTGTTGAGATGAAGGATTAACCCTTGTATCAGCAACACCCAGAGTGGTGGTAAGATCAATATGTTGATCATTAGTGAGGTTGTTCGACGGCATTACTAATAGTCTTGGGCAGCGCTTGCGGGTGGTTCTGGATTAAAGTTATATATATCCTATATATCTCTATGTATTCTTCCTTCCTTCCCTTCCACTATGAAGACCT
>JAJLYT010000012.1:0-11792 GCA_030571755.1 Saccharomycopsis olivae (nom. inval.) | reverse complement strand
ACTCCAAGATATGTAGCATTCCCTAATGATTAATATGTGGACCTGTCTAGAAATCTCAATGCAGGGCTTGTACATAAACGATATTATATGTTGTAATCAGACAGCATATTCATATCTGACTGAAGGAGAACACCGAGTACAGAGTGCTATACTCTGTGACAGTATACAGCAGGAGCAAGTAACCAGCGATATCGCGGAGCAAGCCCGCGCACTCTGTCGCCCTCCTCCGCGCGCCCTCTCCCAGTGATGGACACCGCCGAGCCACTCTGCACCAACGCAGATCGCGCCCAATAACGCCTCGCCCGCCCGTAGCCCCGTAGGGCGCACTAGGGCTACATCTATCACAGAATATGCACGTGACTCACAGTGACGATCTGAACGTGACTGCAGTGTTTGCAGCGCTGGGGGTCGGTGAGCGGTCTGAGAAAACTTGAAAGATTTTTTTCAAGCAGACCAAAGTGTTGTGAGGTAGTAATCAATATGCTTATTCCAAAGGACGAAAGAAAGAAGATTCACCAATATCTTTTCCAAGGTATGTAATTAGTATGATATAGTGGGACAAGGAATGCGAAGTAGGAGCGATTAGCGGACAGTATGATGAGGTATGAAGCAGGTGCGATGGATCGAGAGTATTAGCGTATATTGGGTACAGAGCGAGTATTGGGCAGATTGGCAGAGACAAGCGATTTGCGCTTGTGTTGTGGGTCAGCCACGGGTCTGTTTAGATATCATGCCCAGAGACTGCGCAGCGCACTGGGATCAGATGTGGCTAGAGTGAAAAATCAGAGGTCGAGAATCAGCAACTGGCGAACAGTCGAAGGACAGAAAGAGAAGAATAGAGATAATGAGGGGGATATAAGAATAAAGAAAGAAAGCATACTGTACTCATCTAGTGGATTAGATTCGTACTTCGTTTCCGAGTCTTTACAGACAAGAATTTTTACTAACAAATTTATAGAGGGTGTTGTTGTCGCCAAGAAGGACTTTGAAATTCCTCACGATGTCATTGACACCAAGAACTTGTACGTTATCAAGGCCCTTCAATCTTTGACTTCAAAGGGTTACGTCAAGACTCAATTTTCATGGCAATACTATTACTACACCTTAACTGATGAAGGTGTAGAATACTTGAGAGAATGGTTAAACGTCCCAGAAGGTGTTTTACCAGCTACCAGATTAAAGGAATCTATCCCAGAAAGACCAAACAGAGGTCCAAGAAGACAAGCCGGTGCCGGTGGTAGAAGACCAGCCGGTAGAGGTAGAGACTAAATTGTTTGAAATAACAATAGTTACAATAATGCTAATTTAAATAAAATAATTATAAATTATATTTACTAATTTTTGAGTTAAATATTTTATTATGTTTTATTTAATTTCCTTTTTCAATTAATCTCGGATGTACTCATATGAACATACAATATATTGTAGTATTGCGTATATATATAGACTAACCAGAGCCAGTGTTAGGAGCCTGTGGAGTTGTAGAGGCTGGAGGGGCGGTCTGTGGAGCTTGCCCCACCATCTGGCCGTTAACGACAACTGGAGCGTTTATGTAAACTCCACCGGTGTTCAAGACAACATTAAAGAAGTACTTCTGAGTAACGTGCGTATCAGCTATAGTTAAATGATTATCAATCATTCCCATTGGTACTCTACTTAACATAGTTGTAGATACGCTAAACTCCTTTGGCTGGAGTAATAGCCCTAGCTCCTCTGGTGCACTGACTTGGATGTTTCCGCCCTTCTTCTTCATTCTTTCAAACAAGGCTTGTTTAAATTGCAAAATAGTATCTGTCTTGTTAACGGTCATAGTAAACTGCTCGTTAGTTAAACAGTCAAGAACATTAACATCAACTGTTGGAGACCCGCTATTGGGGTCCGATGTCGCGAGATCCTTGAGATCTTTAAACTGTTTCTTAAATTTCCCAAATCCCATGTTTAATAATAAACACCGTATTTAATGAGCGGCCCAGCCCCGCATTTATATTAATTTTTTCTCCTCTTGGAACAGCCTTGCGGGTTTTCTTTAACTAGGGTCTCCTAGCTATTGTTCTTTATGCATAAGTGTATGAACAGTTATTTTAATGAGGTAAGATTTACGACATAGCCGTACCACGTTGAATATTTAAATAAATAAATAAATAAAATAAGCATATACTGAGCTAAACTAAAAGAATAAAAATTATAAATTATAAATTGCTAAAATCGTTTAAAATATCATTTCGCTTTTCTCTGGTAATAACTAGTCCATCTAAATATTTTAATTTAGTGAACATTGATAAGAGTAAGCCCTGATAGTATATCCGCTTCCGGTAAACACCCAAGTTATTAGACTTCAAGTTCTCTAAAAATGAAGCATCCTTCGCTTCCCATTTCTTTTGGAACTGTCCCTTAAAAATATCACAATCAGTTGTATCAAGAACTAGCGTCTGAATATCATCCTCTATGTTACTGACTTCTAAGTCATAGTCCTCCATAGACTCCTGCTGCTTACTGATATTTTGACCAAAGTACACCTTCTTTACTTCACGCTTGGATCCAATATCGTAGAAATCGGTCGTTATTGGATTGAATCTGAGATCAATCCTTTTAAGATTCTTCAAAAATCTAATGCCTTCCACTAATAATTGGAAATTATCAATCTCATTAAACAAACAGTAAAATGAATCTAAAGATACGTAATCCAATATATCCAACAGCGAGAGTTTCGTATTACTAACATTTAACACTTTAACAGTGTTATACTCAACAACGCTCTTGAGTATCTTGTTACTGATCTTGTTAGAGCCCCTCCCGTTGGAGTCGTACCGTCCATTTATGAGCAACTCGTCCAACTTGTGCAATGAGCCGAGGTCCACGAGCTCAACGTTATCGTTGATTCGCAATACTCTAAGATTTTTGAAATGGCGACACTCAAGAGACTCCACAAAGTTATTCTTGATGCTGAGTTTCTTCAACATCTTGTGATACACATTTGTGTCTCCAGAGTTAGTGTAGGTCAATGTCTTGATTCTGTTATTGTCAGCTCTCAAGGTAATTAAATGAGGTAAATATGATAAATTCTCAATAGATTCAATATAGTTATGTGATAAATCAAGTTCTTGTAAGTTTTGTAACGCTTTAAACATTCTCATGTTCAAATTTCCTTTAATGTAGTTGTTGGATAAATCTAATGTTAAAAGATTTTGGAAACTAATATTATTCAATGCATTAATATTGTTAAGTAAGTTACCATTAAGATTTAGGTATCGGAGATGAATCAAATTTTTGAAGCACTGTACGCTTCTAAAGAAATTTTTGGAAAAGTCAACAATTTCAAGATCTTGATAAGATTGTAAAGATAATAATCCACCAAGATTATTTCCCTTAGCGGATATATTATCAATTCTCTTAGGCAAACCATCTAAGTTTCTTAGATGGTTATAATCAACGTTTGCAATTCTCAAATTAGGTAATAATATATCACAATCATGTAATGAACTTAACTGTTTATGTGAAAGATTGACATCTTTAAGAAGATTCCAATCTTTATTCTTGGATAAGACATCCATTAAAGCAGAAACAATCATTTTCTTACTTGATGAGAAAGTCGTTTCAATCTGTGAAACGTTAGAAACATTCGGTAAGTGGCTGAATGTTATATCGTTATTCATTAGAGTGTTATTATTATTGCTAGACGATGCGATTTCTGTCTCATTAACACTCTCTTGCGATCCCTGTTTATGGCTGGCAACTGATAAGTCTGCAATAGCATTTAACGCATCGACACTCTCATCGCTTCTTGTTGACTCATTACTTATATTATCACTGTCAGTATAGCTCGAGGATCTTCTTTTCACCCAGCGGCCATGCTGCTTATCAAGAAACATTCCTGGAGGAGCATCTGGAATATCAATATCACCAGGTGCAAACTTCAAAAGCTTTTTAGGATTGATTTTTGAGTTGTTTCTGGTACTAGCCTTCTTCAAGCTGCTCTTATTCACAACCCCAACTGGTCTAGCACTAGGAGTCTCAGAGACTCTAAGCTCATTCATGAACGAGGCGTTAATGTCAAAGTCAACATTCTCACTATCATTGATGATGGCAGAGTTGTTGCTGTACCTGCGATCCTCAACATGACCTGGCTTGAACTGATTGCTAACAATCTGTGAATGTGGCTTGATCTTTGGTTCAATAAAACTGTCCATGAAGTTATGTGTGATGTAGCTGGTCTCGTTGCCTTCAGACCCATACGACTCATCTGGAATGGCACTGTCTTCGACCTGCCCACCCTGGTCCTTCAATTTAATGGTATTAAAAGTCGACATATTGTTGGTAACATTCTGAATCATGTCGGCACTGAAATCTTGCAAAACAGGATTCAGCGGATGGTTCAATATACCCTTTCCAGCCTTGATCAGATGTGAATTCATCAAGTGACCGTATTTCTGCTGGTACTCAGTGTTGACAGAACTATCATCACTGGTATAGCTATCAATGGACGATGCCATAGTATTTTTATTCACATTTAACGACTCTTTGCTAGCTACTCCAGGTCCATGTTTAATGAAGTTGTCAAATACATTTTCTGCATTATTCATAAAATCATCAACATCCCCATTCTCACTGACATTTTTATACCCTTTTGAACCACTAGCATCGTGAACACTGCTCGCTTCGTGCGAAGAGACTTCCCTGATGCTTGCCAAATTTATAAGTCCTCTTTTGGTGCTAGAATTTTCCTGTCTAAGACTTCTGTTGATACTATGATTAGTACTACTTCCTAAACTCTGATCAGAATTAGATAATCTGTTACTAGAATCAGAGTATTCACTATTTTGCAATGTGCCATCATGACTGATAAAGTTATCAAATCTAGTCTTAGTATATGTGTTATATTTATTGTCCCCAGAAAACAATTTTAATGGTGATTGTTGACCATTTTGTAATGAACCAAAATTAGATCCTAATTCAGAAGGTTTACTATTATAAGTTGAGATTGCTGTTGAGTGAGTAATTGGATGAACATCTTTATTTAATATTTCTGGTGATCTATTAACAGATGATACTGGTGTAATATTTTCATCATGAGTATTTGTATAATTTGAATTACCAGAACTTGATCTCATATCATCAGACAGTATATCTTTACCATCTAATCTTGACTTTTTCTCTTGTTCTAATTTCTTTACTTGTAATTGTTTCATCCAAGCAGGAGCATTTTCCTTTTCATTATCAATATTTACTTCAGTTTGCATTTTAGTAGTACCACCTAAAAAGCTATCATTTGTCTGATGAACAACTGTTCCCTGATTCTCAGAAATATCTAATATTGACTGAAGATTATCAAACTTTGGACTATTATACTTGTCTAAAGTGTTTCTGTCAACAGTACTCAAGGGTACTGGATTAATCTTAAACTTAGCAGTACCAAAAGAGTTGTTTGATACAAAGTTAGCATTGATGGAGCCATCCTGGGTCACAAACGACTTACGAGTCGTACCATGGCTCTCCGTCTCTTGTACCTGCAAGAAGTCAGTGTTGGCTTTATATTTCCCAAAGTTCTTGTTGAAACTAAACTGCGCATAGTCTTCGGGAAGAGTCTCAAGTGAGTTGACGTTATTGTAGGTCATTTTGAGTGCTAACCAAAAAAGATAAAGTGTACCCTACGTATGCCAAAAAATTTAGCTCCTAGCAGACTTTTGAGTATTTTGATTTAGAAATAAAGTTTGTAAACAAAAACAAAGCATATATCACACCAATGTGCATACGCACGCACCAGATTGCAGAAAATATTTTTTTTTTACTCTGGCGATGATCCTACAGTGCGCGTCATCGTGGCGATGGGCAGTCCACTGAGTATCCAGATAGAAGAGACCATTGTGCCCGACTCAGGCCCAGTATTGGAATTGACTGAACAGATTTCCTGTGAGCTTAATATCAGCCTGAAAGACGGGAAACTGGCGCGGTTTGTCACGTTCAACATTAATGGGTTTAATACATTATTTAACTACTATCCGTGGAGTAAGCTCCAAACTCTACCAGATGTTTTTAAAGTATTTAGAGCTGATGTGATATCTTTACAAGAGCTTAAACTATCTCCGGAGAACGTGACTTATTCAGTTGGCAAACTTGAAGATTATTACAGTTTTATCACATTGCCTTCTGCTAAGAAGGGCTATTCGGGTGTCGGAGTGTATGTGCGTAAGACGAAGGACGATGAGCTGCGGTATATGAAAGAGTTCTTGACAGTAAAGAAAGTAGAAGAAGGAATTTCTGGATACTTACGATGTCGTGATTATAATTTGGCTGTGAAGTCATATAAAGACATCTCTGATTTAGCGAAGAGATATGCTAATACTAGCACTGATACTACGTATGAATATCAGAAGACGGTAGACAATCACTTAATAGGAGGATATCTGAATATACTTGATAGAGAAAGATGTCTTGAAATTGATAGTGAAGGAAGATGTATTATGGTAGAGTTAGGGTTTAATATTGTAGTGATTAACTTATATTGTCCTGCTAATTCACAGAGAACTGAAGATGGTGAAAAGTTTCGATTAGATTTTTTAAAGTTAGTATTTTCAAGAGCAAGAAATTTACGAAATATTGGTAAGAAAGTATTAATTATGGGAGATATTAATATTAGTAGAGATTTAATTGATAGTTCTGAAGCAATTCAATCATTTTTTGAAGAAGGATTAATATCAAGATTTGACTCAGACACTCTTGATGGGAAACAATTTGAAGAATTAAATAAATCACAAACTAATATATTTGCTAAATCTACTATACCTAGAGTATATTTAAATTCTGTTTTATATAATTCTAAAGTTAATGATAAGAAGATTGCTATTGATGAAATGTCTAATATTTTACCAAATGACACTGATGGGAGACCTGTGCAATTAGAGAGGGAGCAGAACTTATTTGTGGATAGCGACAACGAGGGGGATGATGATGAGGCACTAGAGGGACAGATACCTATAACAGAGTATGTCACAGTTGATCCTTTCTTGTATGATACTGTTCGTGAGGTGCAGGGGAGTAAGTTGAAACTTTATACTTGCTGGAACACGCTAAAGAACTATAGACCTATAAATTTTGGTTCCAGAATAGATTTGATATGCTGCTGTGATGCATTGAAGAGGTGTCTTGAGGATGCAAATATTTGGCCGAACGTGAATGGCAGTGATCATTGTCCCGTATACTGCGACTTTAGAGTGGACGAAGTCTTGGGCTCTACTGTGGCTTCTAGTGAGAAATACGTGCCTAAGTTTGAGGCCAAATTTGTTTTTAATCTCAACAACTTGACAATTACCAATATGTTCAAGAATTTCAGCAAGAACTCGATTTTGTCAACGTATAAGCCCGACGAACCGGGCTCGTCAGACGAGCCGGTCGTGGTGGAGGAGCGCACGGCGAAGAGGCAGAAGCGCGAGGGGATAAGCATTAACGTTTCTACGAAAGACGGTGCGGAGAAGAAGGTAATGTATTTTAGCAGAAAGCCCCAGAAGGAAGTGAAGGGACAGAAATCTATATCTAGTTTCTTCAAGGCAGCAAAGAAGCCAGTACCTCAAGTCGAGGCCAGCGTCGGAGACGCAAACGACGAGCTAATAGAGAAGGCTAAAAAGGAGCTTTTAGCGGAAAAGAAGATCATCGAGCTTGCTGAACCAGTACAAAAGACGGCCACTGTGCTCGACAAACCAGTGCAGAAGAAGGCAGTCTTGCGGATGTTTGGATCCAAGTACGCTGACGCTCCAAAGTGCCATCACTCTAAGGAATGTATTTTAAAGACATCAATGACTGATAAAAATAAAGGTAAAAAGTTTTGGTGTTGCTCTAAACCTTCAGTTAAGAATAATCAAGATGCACTTAGATCTCAAAAAGATCATATAGATAATGATATCAGTTGTGGATATTTTAAATGGGCATAATAATATATATTTATATCATAGTTTTTGCATTATTCATCATGTATTCAATTAACGTAGCAAACGACTGATTTTTAAAAGTTTTCACAATCTTAACTTGCGCTGTTATATTTTCATGACCCAAGAAACCAAGATTAAATACATGATTGGTTATAGACTCAATGAACTTGGTCGCTTCAATATGCTCTACACGCACAAGTAGTCTGGAGAATGCGGACTGATCCATGACGTTCACATGATTTGTCATCTTTATATGGTCTATAATCATTGAGTCACCGATGGAACCATGAAAATTTCTTATTGCCTGTGATATTATCAACTTCCATGAAGTGAAGTTAAAGTACTGTAGGCTGTCCAACACATCAGTGTTACTCTTATAGCCCGGCTCAGGAACTCTGCTGAAGTTAGTACGAAACCCAATAAACAGACAGCTGAAACAAACTTACAGCTCTAATACCAAAAAATCAAAGTCTTCGCTGTCGACATTGTCTATGGTGTAGTCTTCCAAGGTAGCTACCTCCTCGAGCTCCATGATGCGCCCACAAAAATTTCCGGCCCCAATATTTTTATTTCTGCGTGATGTTCCTGCGCTGCGCGTCAACCGCTACGTTCAACATCTAAGGTCTATTGTATTAAAGTTTAGTAATGCTAATTAAAAAGAGGAAAATAAATAAATAAATAAATAAATCAAAAAAAAATAGTCATAATAAAATGTCATAGAAGACAAATATTAGAGAAGTTGGCGCATTTTACCCAAACAGTTCTTGGTAGTCATGAAGTACTGTTTGTTTTCGCCCCAGTTCTCTTTATCTGTCTCCTTCCGGCCAGTGTCAAGGTCGACTTGATCCAATGGCTTGATACGGGTGTTGTAGACCATCTTGTAGCCAAAGTACAAGATGATAAAGCACGCGAACGAACCATAGGATGACAAGAAGATACCGGCGTCAAAGTGGTCAGTAATAAAGATACTGAATCCGATGAAGACGATAATCAAAAAGGTTCCCACAAATCCAAAATATCCTAAATATGGTTGTAATGGAGATTTGAATGGATATTGAGCATCATCACGAGAAATTATATCTGGTCTTAATTTTAAAGCATAATAAAATCTAATAAATGATAAACACATTCCACCCCAAGCTAATATAACAAAAGTTGAAGAAATATTAACTAAATATTGGAATACATTAAGTGCTTCAGGACTAACAGCGAATAATGCTAATAAGGCAAAAATTCCAGTAAATAAAACTGAAACATAAGGAATTCCCATTTTTGAACATCTGCTAAATATTTTTGGAGCTTGATTTTTAATAGATAAAGCATAAAGAGTTCTACTTGAAGCATATAATTGAGAACTAGCTGATGATATTGTAAAAAATACAATAAATCCATCAATTGCAGCAGCATAATTACATAATCCAACAGATTGAGCTGCAACTACCCATGGTGATTTATTAGAATCAGAGAATGGTCCAGTTACTTCTCTACTTGGTGAACACACAGCAAGACCTCTTGAAACTAAATTAGCAGATTCTTGTAACACATAAGCTGATGACTTGTAAGGATCAGAGTGAGTACTATCTCTGTTAATGTATCTTAATAATCTTGCATCGCCACTATAAATATTTAAGCCAGCAAGGAATATAGCTAAAATATAAAAGAATAAAATTCTCCAAAATACTTTCTTAGTAGCTGCTGGTAATGATTTCTTTGGGTTTTTAGCTTCACCAGCTGCAATACCAACAATTTCAGTTCCACAATAAGCATACGATGCAATACCTACTGAAGTAAGTACTGCTAAAAAATTTCCAGCAGGGCCAGCAATACCACCTAAGGATCCAGTTCCATTATCACCAAGATCATATGTTGGTCTAAATGGTCCAAATGTTGCTTGAGTACCAGGATCAGAACTGGAAGAGCTCCAGAACTTGGATCCAATGTATTCTCCCTTAGGAACTGCCCCGACATTGATTACCACAGATACTATGCTGATAACCACCATGAATAGAATCTTAATAATGTTACAGCCATACTCAACTTCTCCGAAAACTCTAACATCAAACAAGTTAATTCCAATAACAATAATAACGAAAAACATTACCCATCCAACTGTTGATGCACTTGGAATATCCAAATTTCCGTAGAAACTGAGCATAACAATGGCAGCAATCAACTCAGCAGGAACGGAAATTGTAAATGCGAACCAATATCCCCATCCAAGAGCAAAGCCATAAGCATCATCAACAAATCTTGAAGCTAATCCAGAAATTCCGTCAGCAACAGGTATAACAGTAATAACTTCACAGTAAGAAAGCATAGAGGCAAGAACTATACTACCGGCAATTATATAACCTAAAAGAGCTCCAAGAGGTCCAGCAATTGTGAAATTTTTACCAGAATTTAATAATAATCCATTACCTAAAGCACTTCCAAGGGCAATCATTTGTAAAGCTCTAGAAGATAATTTTCTTTGAAGTCCAGTATTGTTAGAATTTGGCATTTGATTCTTCTCTAAATCTTCACCAGTAAAAATTGTATAGTCACTAACATTATCTGCCATATTTACTTTAGTTGGTTCACTGGTTAAATCAAAGTTATTGGAATCATTGGTGTGAAACTTGTGTTTCTCATTAATAGGCGACCCAATCACGCTCATCTCATCAATGTCGATAGTACTAAAAGAGTTTGAGGCGCTGTGGGTCTTGATAGACTTTTTGTCAATAGAATTGGCTCCTGAATACTCAGACTCTGGGAAAGTCGCATTCAGCTGATTGTAATTAAGAAGTTTCTCTGCAATTCTAGGCATTGCATTAATCTTCTTGTCCTCAGCAGATTTTTCTTTCTTCTTCTCCTCTTCCTCACTGTAAAATAACATCTTTAAAGTATCTGCGTTGTTAACCTCTAATAGTCCATTAGCCTTATTAAACTGCTTAAGTTCATACGCGTCTTCTGTCAAGTTTCTAAGTATAATTTCTCTCTTTATCTTTCTATCATATTTCTCAAAATCAGTATGCTTATTATCATATTGTCTAGAAAATGTAGGTGTAAGCTCATTGTCAAAATGCTGAAGTATATCTCCCTCCGACTGCTCTAACTCATCGTACATATTTTCCGCTTCCATAGTCTTTAGCTCACTAAGATGCTCCTTAATAGTGGTTTCATATAAATGTGTATAATAATATCTATCTGATCTATTAGTCTCATCTGGATTATATTTATTTAAAATCTTTTCAACTATAATTGGATTTATTGGATCTGGAAGAAATTCCATCTCTTTCTCTAAAGCTTCTATTTCTTCATTCACTGAGATTGTCCGTACCTCTGGCTTCTCAGAGATATTATTGTATGGTAAACTAGGAAATAAATTATCACTCAAAGAATGTCTAGAATATCGCTGTGGTGACATAAGCACTGATAATCTATTAACTGAAATCTTAGAAAGTCTTTTGGAAATTCTTTCTCTCAATAATCTAGGATTAGTGAGACTAAGCACTCTAATTTGCGACTCATCTATCTTACAACTACCAGGTAATGGCAGAAGAGAGTCAGAATTCTTCATAATTTTTATCTTTATTTTCTTTTAGTCTAAAAATTATTAAATTTATAGAATTGAGGATGCCTGTCTGTTTTTATAATATGCAGAAGTTTGGTAATAATAATAAAGTACGGAAGCTCCATAGAATAAGGTGCATAAGGATGCATGGCGGTAACGAATTCTAGTACAACACTAGTCGCAATCCACTGGATACTTTATGTGAGTAGCCAGAGCGCTCTGTTTCTGACAGCTGTGGGAATGAGTCGCAACCTGACTCAGACGTCCAAACAAGCGCCCAGCGGCGGCTGCCGCCGCGCCGCCGGTCCAGCCCGCCGCCT